>PVHY01011660.1:0-47132 GCA_004024945.1 Uropsilus gracilis | reverse complement strand
CCCCCTCACGCTAGGAAGCTCCGCCCCCGTTGCCCCTAGCGGCCGTTTGTTGACTTCCGGGAACGAGCAGTTGCCTATGCCTGGAGTATCGCTATGGGGGCCCAGGGGGCTTCTGCGGCCCGCGTCCGGGCTGAGTCTCAGCCTTAGGCGCAACCAGGTCATCCCCGCCGACCTCCAGATCCTGCCAGAGATTCTCCATATCGTCCCCGACATGGAGGAATCCACCGAACTGGTGCCGGGTGAGTCGCGCCCGCCGTGGTGGCGGCGGGCCGGGAGGAGGGTCCGCGGGCGGGCGGGCGGCCAGGCCCCGCCTCCGGGCCGGCCCAGTCGGGGGACAAGCCCGGGCCGCTGTTGCCTGACTGGGGCCAGATGCCTGGCAGCGCCTCGCTACTGTGGGGAGAAGAAAGGAGCGGGGGGACCGGAGGTGGAACCACGGGGAAGAGGGTCCCTATCTTCTTTCTAAACCGTCCTTCAGCGAGTTTCTCGAAGCCAGCGGCAGTTTCTACGTCCCTATAAACGTTTCGTAGTATCTCTTCTAAGTCGTGAAGACCCAGTTTTATGTATTGAGTGCAGGGAGTGTGGGGTAAAAACGGACGGGAAAAAGAACTTAGGGAAGAGGGTTGAAAGGTTACCCTTTCGCGAGCCGTTTCTAAAGATTTTTCCCCCCTGAACTCCAGAAAGACATTTAACATTGTGACCCGATATAGGATTGTGACCATTTAACTACGGTGTAACAGAAACAGATATTTCACACCAGTGCTTGTTCGAATCACTTGGAATATGCGCAGATCTTTTCTATAATATGGTTCTTAAAATAGTTACCGTGACCCACGAAATTGATTTTCTGACCCACCCACGAATGGGTCACAACAAACAGGTTGAAAAACCACTGGAATTAAACGGAATTATACATTCACTGAAATGTGTATTATTACCTTTTCTACTACTCTTGGCTCTAACATATTAGATTCCTACCCTCTGGAGTTAACAGCCCTCTTGATACAAGAAAGTTAACAAAATTACAAAACCTTTTGATAGTAGATGGTCGGGCCTCGGAAGATAGGAGGAAGGGGAAGGGGGAGCTGAGCCTCCAAGTTCTGGCTTGGGTGTAATATAGCTGCATAAAAGAGTTGAAATTGTTTATTGTAGAAGAACTCAGAGCCTATTCTAGAACCTGGACTCCCAAATCTCAACTACCAGTTTGAACTGAGATACCTCGTAATTGTTCTCAAAAGGTTTTCCATAGTGACTAGTGTTTTGTGTACTAATATTTATTACTAATACTTAATTTCACTATGCTTTCCTTTCTGGTACCTACTAGTTTCTTTATGTCTCATCATCCAAAAGATGTCTCCGAAAATTGAATGTAGCCTCCCATTGGGAGCATCAGTTGGTGACAACAGGACTGTTAATAATCAAGGACCGCCTTTCTTGTGATACATATGTCTCTTATTTATAACAGTAGATGAATAATACATATTTCACTTACTAGATTTCAGAAATAAAACTCCGATGAAATCTGAGGAGACTGAATTAAGGTGGGAGGAGGAACACATAAAGTTAGAGCAGAGGCAAAGATGTCACAAAACAAGGAACCTGTAGAAATGTTACTGAGAAAATATTTAACAACTTAGTGGGAATGGTAAAATAAAAACTATCCTTTATTTGCAGATTCCGGTGCTGTGTTTACATTTGGAAAAACCAAATTTGCTGAAAATATTCCTAGCAAATTCTGGTTTAAAAATGATATTCCTGTTCATCTTTCATGTGGAGATGAACACACTGCAGTTGTGACAGGTTAGTATTAAAATCCTAAATGAAGATAGTGACACTTAAGAGAATCCTAAATGTTATAAATGCTTTAACATATTAGGAGTATGTGAAATGTATTTTTTTCTGTTTATTTTGTTTTTGCCAGAGAATTATGATAAGTTGACTCATCAAGGAGGAAACTTACTTTACATTTCCTTAGTATATTAAGTCTGCTTTTCTTTGCAAATGACTTTGAATAAATGCATTTTAATATATTGATATAATAAACAGTTATTTACTCTTAGAAACTCCCTTACACTTGACAGAATCTGGCTCTCTACATGGACAACTAACCTATTTCAAAGTTAAAAGGGACTTTTTAAGTGTAGTTTTTTCTCTCCTGCTTTGTTATCACTTCATCTGGGGTAACTTTGTGTTTAAAATGTTTCAATTTATTCTTTCTTTTTTCTTCCCACCAGGAAATTATAAGCTTTACATGTTTGGCAGTAACAATTGGGGCCAGTTAGGATTAGGATCAAAGTCAACTGTTAGCAAGCCAACGTGTATCAAAGGTTTGGGGTCTTTTATTCTTTATCACACTAAATGCTTAACAAACTATATAAAGTATTTTTATATTGATCATATAGTTTGTATTATAAAGTTCTTAGTTCCTCATTTTAAATATTTGCTTGAATGTTATTGGTATTGGACTTTATTTTGTATATGTGTTCAGCTCTACTTTTGTATGTTAGTATCTAAACATCATGTTGATGTTAAACCCAGAGTTCACAAAGGAAGTTATGATTCTACCTCTGTAGTTCAGCATTCTTCACCTTCTCCTGTTTATAAAGCTGCTTAACATATCCTTGCTATTTGTAGGTCATGGTGTGGAACTTCTAAAGTATTTTACTTAGCCAGAAAGTATTTATTGAGCACAGTCTGCTGTGTAGGTATATTCATGGTGACTGGTCCTTACTCTCAAATATCCAGCAGATGAGCTAACAGGCATGTCTAAACTTGAGCTCCTTGAGACTGGGGGCTCTTAGTAATCTTTGTCCCCCCTTTGCTATGCATTCAGGAGATATTTTTTTTAAATGTTCACCGAATACATAAATGAATGGATGAAGAACTTTTATATGCACCTAGTTCTGAAAACCTCCAGTCTGATAGTTAAGAACATACTTGAAGTCTCATAGGCCTGGCTTTAAATGTCAGTGTGGCCACTTAGTTACCATTGAACCTGGGTTATTTATAATTTTTATAACAAAAAAAAAATCTGTCATATTTTTATATTTTAGCTTTAAAGCCTGAGAAAGTGCTGTTTGCTGCCTGTGGAAGGAACCACACCATTGTTTCAACAGGTACAGTCTTCAATCTGTATGACTTCCTGCTGGGTTTCAGGGCTGAAGTCTCTACTAGAATTTATAGTTTTGTAAAATGAATAGCAATAGTGTATTGACAAAGGATTAAGATTTATATACATGTAAGTGCTTAGTATGCTTGTTTGTCTTTGAAAATATGCTCATAAATCATAATTGGCTGAAGACAAAGCTAGTTTTCTCAGATCCTATCAAGGGACAGCATCTCAGGGACCAGTGGCTCCTGATCTTGGTCTTCGCTCTTCTCTTCTGAGTGTGAGTGGAAACCATCCCCTAAAATCTGTTGATGTAAGTTAGCACAATTCCAATCAAAATCCAGATGGACTTTGTGTGTAGATGTGTGTTGCAATTGACGTGATACTCCTAAATTCATATGGAAAAGCAGAGGACCTAGAATAACCAAACAGTTTTGAAAAATAACCTAATTGGAGCATTCACTCCAGATTTCTAGACCTCCTATAAAGATACAACAATCAGGACTCTATGCTATTAGTGAAAAGATAAACATAGATAAGTGGAACAGAACAGAACAAGTCTGGAAATACATTGCACATCCGCACTCAACTAGTGTTTAACAAAGATGCCAAGGCAGTTCAATGCCAGGATGATTAACCCTCCAGACCCTGGCTGAGGAGCAGTCCTTTCCCCTGCATACAGCTGCTGTCTGTCTTCAGGCTACTCTCTCTTAGCTTCTGCTGACTTCTCTACCCTCCTTTACACTTTTGCCTTGATGAAAAGTCTTAATCAAATTTTTCCCTTTGAAGATCCAGTATAAGTTTTTACTGTCCACGGAGTTTTTTTATGACCAACATTTTACAAATGTAATTTTTTAAATGGCTTTAGCATTTCACCACCCCTAGTTGGTTCTGTATGTTTTAAATTGTGCAGTTTAATTCTGTTTGGCCTCGCAGCACCTTCCATTTGAAAAAGTGAGTCTTTTTTATTAGTTTCATTTTTTTCTAAAATAGTATCTGATTAAAATTTTTTTTGCTGATTTTGCCTTCAGTTTTCCAAATAATATAGCAAAGTGTTAACTTTATGGTATATTTTTATGCTAAATACAGTTCATTTTTAATATGTACATTTTTTTTAAATCTTGATTAATTCATAACTTGTTGGCAATTTTTATTATCTTGGAATGGTGTGCTTCTTACTAAGAAATTAATTAATATACATTTATCTATTGCTTAATATGAGCCTAATACTGTTCTATAAATTTTCAGGGTTTTGACTAATTTATTCTTTAGCAACCTGAAGAAGTATATGCAGTGTTATTATCCCCATTTTATGAGGGAAATGAGACTCTGAGATGTAATCTCTGTGTACATTTTACCTAGCCTACCCACACTCACACAACTGTCAAGAGGCAAATTAGAATATGCACCCCTAAAGTCTGGCTCTGGATCTCTTAAACACAATGCTATATGGCATTTCTGTTTAGCTAGAAAATTAAAATATGTACATGACAGAACTTTCATGCTTTGCATTACATTCTTTTTGGACTAGCTTCATTTCACTTGTTACCTATCATATCTTAGCTTTAATGGGTATGGAAGTTAAAATTAACTATGTCTCTCTTAAAACAGTTTGATTTAGATAACAACTAATTTGGATATTATTTTCATCTTTTTTGTTCTGAGTGCTGTATTAACAAGAAAATACACCCTGCACATTCGGTGCATTTAAGTTGCTACTTAAACTCCACAATGATATTTAGAATTAAAATTTCATAAAAATGTTTAACCTTGATTGCTTTGCTTTTATTTTTGGCAGCATAATGCAGCTGTTCAACTTACAGACTAAGACTAATGCCAGCTTTCAGCTTTCTTCACTATTCAAAGAAGAAATATCTGGTATACGACGGGACGGCCTTTATCATAAAAATGGTGACTGTGGTACACTAATGTTTTCTTTTCCATGTGCAGAAGGAGGCAAAGTGTATGCAGCTGGAGGAAATAATGAAGGGCAGTTGGGACTTGGAGATACAGAAGAAAGAAACACCTTCCATCAAATCAGCTTTTTTACCTCCCAGCATAAGATTAAACAGCTTGCTGCTGGATCAAACACTTCAGCTGCATTAACTGGTGAGACTTTCAAACTGAGACACATTGTCCTTTAGACAGGGCATACCAGTTCAGTATACTGAAGACAGTGTTGCTGTTTAGCTTTCTTTCATTGACCTATGTGTTTTCAGAAGACATTTAAAATACAGCTTTGAGTCTTGACATATATTATAATTTGTGCTTATTTTAGACTAGGTGTGAACATACATTTCAAAAGGTAAGTGTTAAGTATATTCTAAGCTTTGTTATCTACTCCTTTATATAGTCTCATATACTCTCACCATTGTATGTTCTGTTAGTTGTGCTTGAAGCTTTAATGAAGGTGCTCTCAGCAACTGGAAATCTATTTTTTCAAATAAGGCTTGTAATGGTCGTTATAGCTCTCTCCCTGTGAAAAGCCCATATGAGAAATATCTTTAAAATTTGGAGCCAAAATAAGCCTGGTCTCACCGAAGAGGCTGTTGGTTTGCTTCCAGGCAAGAGCTGGGTAACATGAAAAGTTGCTCTGATGGTTCAAGGAGCCAGAGTGTACCTATAGCTCCATCTCCTCAGTCTGTCAGCTTACAGTTAGCATCATGACAATCATGTCTTCTTATTTTCACCTGTTCTTTAATTTACCTTTAATATTATTAAGCTACTTCAAAGATTAAAGATTTTTTTAAAATAGTTAAAAGATATAAGTAAAGAAGTCTTGGTAATTCCTTTCTAGCTTACTTTATATGACATAGAAACCCAGTCAGAGTTAGCCTAATTTTGAGTTGCTATATCTCCTAATGTAATTCCTTTTTCTCTGAAGCTAGAATATGTGTTTTACAGTGTAAAATGTCAAAGTTAGTGAAATACATTAATCTTTTTCTTCCTTTAAAATATCATTTCCAGTGTTTTTAAGAGCAGGCCCTTTGACCTGGGACTTACCCAGATGTCCACTGTGGCTTACACTGTCATTTAATATAGTTGTTGGTAGACTGCTCAAAAGGAGGAAGCCATTTTCTATTTAAAGATATTAGAATAAAATAAAATAAGTTTATTATGGGACAGGACAACCTGTGTTTGCTGTTGAGATAAAAATATGGGCATAGTGGGCTGTGGTGGAGGACTGTTGGTGTTTTGGTGATAGGTGCAGTGTAGTAACAACACCTGAAGGGGGGATCCTATACTCTAAAACACAAGGTTGTGAAACAATGCTAGCTCAACAACAAAATGGGCGTGACTAAAGTGATTTATATAAGCTTATTCTCTGTTCCCTATCATTACAAAAACATTGCACAATAGAAATTGAACTCTTAAGTAGCCAACTGGTATAGGTGTATTAGTGCTTTGTTCTTCAAAACACAATTTCTAAATTGAAACATAAATGGCCTATGACTGAGGGGGTTGAGAAGAATTTAAATGGTCTGTTGGAGGTACAATGACTTGATATCCCTACTACCTTTTAAAATATTTTTCCCCCTTGTGTTTTCTTTATAGAGGATGGAGAGCTTTTTATGTGGGGTGACAATTCTGAAGGGCAAATTGGCTTAGATAATTTAACTAATGTGTGTGTCCCTCATCAAGTGACCATAGGGAAACCCATCTCTTGGATCTCTTGTGGATATTACCATTCTGCTTTTGTAACAAGTAAGACAACATTTTTAGATTCACAATTGTTACTGAATTAATAATAAAAGGATATTTTGCATTTCTATAGAAATATTACCATAGCTATCCATGAAGTGAAGTAGTTTTGGCTTTTCGTCACTATATTTCTCCATTTCAGCAATGAGAGTTTATTTCAAACTCTGACAAGGCGAATATTAATATTGGGTCTTTTAGAAAAATGGAATTTATATTAGAAACCCTTCTAAATTTTGGTTCTTAAGCTTCTTGGTTCCTTTTGGCATTAAAAAATAAGACCTCTGTATCCACTTGTCTCTATATATTGACCTGTTCTACTCTTGTTCTGGCAATTTGCTTTCTTGGTTTCAGTAAGTGAGTCATGGAACTTTCACTATGGGAACAGGCATTAAGAGCAGAAGAGAGTTCTGTATGGAATACAGTTTCCTTTGGTCGAATTTTTCAGTGTTCCCAATTTCTCCCCTTTGTGGGCTCACTGTCAGCCTTTTCTGCCCTAGTTAACATATTTGAAATATTGGCCTCTAGTTATGAGTATATTCTGCATCTCCACTAGTAATAATACAAGTATGATCATGCCTTTCCATTTTACTGATGTTTTTTCAAACAGTAGATAGGCCTAGTGAAAGGAGCTTGGTTTAGACCCTGATTGTTTTATATATTTACCTCATATTCCATGCACCATAAATTCAGGTTTAGAAGAGGCCAATTGACTTATCCCAGGACATCTCAAACTTACCAATGAATTGGTAGAAGTATGGCACTGGCAAATTCCAAATTGGTTGGTAGTATTCACCACTGTACTGTTGATGAACAAATAATGAATATTATAAGGAAGTGAGTAATGAAAAGCCATTTGATTGTGTTCCTGGAGCAGTACCTCTTACCAAATTACTGGTGACTTTAAGATTCATTGGGTTGATGTAGTCTATGCTAACTTTATTCATAAAACAAAAACACAGGAGAAATACATAAGTGGGAAAACAATTAAAAACAAAACCCCAAGTGGAAGTATTGCCTTTTGTTTGGGTTTTAACTAAAACTGCCAAGAGTCAGTTTTATGACTAAAGTACTTTAGCCACTAGGAGAACAAATGTAATTGCTCATCTTAACCACAGGTATTACACTGAGCTCTTTGTTGTCATTGTTGTTTGTTTTACTTTTATGCTTTTTTAAAAATTACTTTTATGAAGATAAGTTTGCATACCATACAATTCACTCACATTAAGGTGTGGAAGCAGCAGGAGTGTATAGACAGAAGTAGAAACAGATTCGTCTGGACTTGCTCCAAGTGTACATAAAATGATCCATCACCAACCAAAAAACATGCCATGCACCACGTTCCCAGGGACTAAGCAGTAGTCAATCATAGTTCTCCTGGTGACGTGCTATATTACCTCTTTCCTCACAGCAGTGATGATATGTTCTGTGGCATTTGTATTATATTTGCAAAGATATTAAAAATTCTTGAGTTATAGAACTCAGTTCAGTTCATGGACATGAATGAAAATGTTTCTATTTCCAGGAAGCTAATGGTCAGAAAATAGTATGGTAAATGTGATAATGGAGGCAAAGTAGTAGTTTTAGTGTGGGCAAGGTGATGATTCAATTTCAAGAGTTCTTCATAAAAGAGTCTTTCTGGAGGAAGTGCCATGTAACTGAGTAAAACCATCCATCTTAAAACTCATTCAGCATATTTATTTCACACATAAGTGAGTTTTCTAAAACAAATTTCTTGAAAAGCAGTTACTTAACAAATATTTATTAAATGCTTAAGGTATTAGATAATCTGCTAGGTTCTTGAAATATTGTAGTGAGCGAGACAAGACCCATGTCCTTCTGAAGGCTCAAGTCTAATATTTTGCTTTATTAAAAGAAGTGGAAGATAGTCTTCTATATATCATGAAACAACTAAAATAATTTTCCAGCTGTTTATTAGCAGTGATGGTCCAGAACTCTTCATTAAGATGATTGAGTTAGAACAGTCAAGGGGAAAAGGAAATCTAACTTTTCATTTCCTTACCCACCAGTGAAAATAGTCAAAAAAAGGTCAAATTTTAAAAGATAGTTTCCAAATTTTTCTTGAATATGAGACATATACCAGAAAGACTAGTATCTTGTTCATATTTATGTACATGGATAACTCTTCTTTTCCTTTAATAGCTGAGGGGGAACTGTACACATTTGGCGAACCTGATGGTGGGAAGTTAGGTCTTCCCAAGCAGCTGCTCATCAATCACGGAACACCCCAGCAGGTATCTGCAATTTGCGAGAAGGTGATCCAGGTAGCTTGTGGTGGAGCACACACGGTGGTCCTCTCAGGTATGTGTATAACCCTCTGCTCTGTACTGACTAAAGAAAATTTTTCTTAACACAGTTTTTTAACTGTAATAGGAACACTTAACATTTGCTCCACCCTTTTAACAGATTTTGAAGTGGGCAGTACAGTGTGATTATCTAGAGACACAGGGTGTACATTGGTGCTCTAGAAGTTTCCTGGCATAGCTGAAGCCAGACCTGTTGATTAGAAGTTTCCTTCTTCCCCCACTCCCAGCCCTTGGCTCTCTCCAGTGCACTTTTTACTTCTGTGAGTTTACTCTTTTAGATACATCATATAAGATGATCATGCATTTAGTTCCCCACTTTTTATTCCTGTAGTCAATATGCATTTCTGGCATGTGGACAAAATTTTTAAAGTAAAAAAAAATTGTCAAATTGTTTTTGCTAACAGAATTGACATACATTTTCATGCTCTTAACAGTTTTGATGGCGGCAAATAAAATTGGTTTTATTTCATTCTCAAGGACAAACTTCTTCATGTATATGCGTTCCATATTTACATAGGTAGTTTAGAGGTAATATAGTCAGATAGTGAAATATTATAATTTTTCAATCAAAAAGAAATTAGCTGTTTCTGAAGTTGCCTCTCAATCTTTAGTAACCCAGAGTTAGACATGTTCTAGACAAATTTAGGATAACACTTAATTATCAGATGATTAAAAATGTTGAAGATTGCTGGGACAGTATCTAATCTCTGGGTTTTCTTCTTTTCCTTGTTGTTTGATTATGTCATTCAAACATACATTATGGAATTGAATATTATAAAATGAACCTCAAGATAACCCATGATAATTTTAATTATGCTTAAAACTAAGGTGCTTTAAGTGTGATATTTTCTTGCGGTATTACAGGAATTTTCAGTTTCTTTGTACTTTGTTGTGAGGTTAAAAACCATGTTGCCAGAATTTGTTTTCTCCAAATTTTGAAAATTCTCAGGCCACCAAAGTTCTTATACTTTGTTTTTAATTTTATAAAATGAATACGAGGACAAGGAATGTTTGCTATCTTCCAATTTGCATTTGGCTAAATTGCAAAAAAAAAAAGTCTCTTTCACCATATCATAAAATAAAGGGTATTTTCAAAAGCAAGAATGTTAAAGTTTTTAATTCTGCAATAAAGAACACCCCATTAAACCATTAAATTATAGACATGTATCTGTGAAAAATTCAGTACTTTACTTCTGTTTTATATTTTTCCCATGGCCCTGTGAGTTCTTTATTATTAGCCAGCCTTGTTCTGGAATGCAATGTGAACAGAAATATTAGTCATCAGTTTAGCTACTAAATTGAATACCTTAGAGTTATAGAGTACTTTGTGAAACCTTACAGGAAAGAATAGCTAACTGTGTCTTCTAGATCATTCCCTTCACTGAAGGAAAAGACTTTAGATGAGACCTTATAGGTCCTTCCCAGCTTTGTTCTTCCTTGTGTCTATAGCTTTGATCTTAAAATGTATTGAGGGTATCATTTGTGAAAACACTTTAAAGATCATTTACATTAATATACCACTGATGAATTCATTTAAACATAACAAAGATAACATTTACCTATGAGCATGGTAGGTTAGAGAAAACAGCTAGTGTTTGTAGTTGTGGTTCAAAAGTTCAAAAGTTGTAGTTCAAAAGTTTCTCTTTTAAACCAAGGGCTGTTACTGTGGAAGTATCCAGCAGGAACTCAGGATACTCTTAAGTGAGGTCTGACAAGTCTGGGGACTTGTGTGTCCCCACAGCAAGTATCAAAAAACAAGAAAGGCCTGACTCTAAGATGGGGTCCACATGAAGCCTGAATCCCAAAGAAATTGAGGACTTCTCTTCATTTGTCTAGTTTATATTTGGACAAAATTTAAAATTTCTACAGGGCAATGAGTTATTAGTCATGAAATCAACTGTAGTTTGTCAAGTTAGAGTAACGTGAATCTTAAGCTCACTAATGACATCTATTTTCCTCATACAATATTTATCAACAATGAATTACTTTGCTAAATGTTATAGAGATGATATTACCAGAAGTTTTATTAGTTATTTGTAATCTCTTAGATAACAGGCTCTTAAGTCATTAAAAAAACAAAAAACTATGATTCCTGTCATTACTGATCATCCAAGCACCTGAAGGTGAACCTAGCAGGATAAGGAATAACACTTGGTGATTTGATTCAGTCTGCTTAAATGACCTCATTTCACAGACTAATATCAAACAGCCCAAGGAACTTAGATTATTGACTACCTAGAGGTAGACACTTTTTAATTTACCCAGCATTCTACTAGTATGCATGCATGTTGCATGATGATTAATGAAATTAAGAGATAGTATTTTTTACACTAAAATAAAGATCTTTTGCTGTTGGCTTAACATAGCTTCATATCCTTAGTACAGAATATTTTCTTTAAATAATATCTTTTATTTATAAAATAAAAATCCTTATTAAGTAGAAAACTGTAAAAATGGTTGCAAGGATGTTCTTGACCACTATGTCCTATAATGCTTGAAATGTCCTATAATGCTCGAAAATCTGCCTGATTGTGTTCACATTTAATCCTTACAGCACCACCTCTGTTAGATAGGGGTTGTAACACCAGAGATTTATACTTTCCCAGCTAATATTAATGTACATTTGGGTTTCTACATGAATGCAAAGCTCCCTTCTTCCTGTAGCAGGAGCGTCAGTGTATTGAACTAAGAGGTGTACTGAATGTAACAAACAACTTGCTTCTAACAGCCAGAGTTATACTTTAAAAGGAATCTTTTAAATCACTCATTTATCCTATTATTGTTGTATTACTCCTTATTTATCCTGATTTTCTATTTCTCAAAAAAAATGAGCTGATATTTACTATTACTGAAGATTCTCTGGAATCACTTAAAAACACTACTAATAGAGGGAAGCTGTTTTCCCTCTTTTTATCATTGTATTTCCTTGTAAAGGAATTTTACCTGGGAATAAATGTATATCTTCTGTAAGTTTTGATTCTCATGGAAATTCTCCTCTGAAGCTGTTTTTATAGAGTGCCAAGCTGCTTTTAAAAGTCAGGAGTTTTTCCATATGAAACATTATTCTTTTGATTTAAGACAGTGAAAGGAATTAGTTTACTGACAATTGATGCTTTTTAAAGATCTGAGTGGTAGGTTAAAGGAATATTTTAGGTGTTTCACTGACTTAAATGTCTATAGCAATTTCTTTTATGGTCATATGTAAAAGATATAATCAGGCCCATGGCACAACTTTTGCAATTGTGTGCCTTGTCATTTTTCTCTTCTTTCATCATGGAGAAATGTATACTTAAGTAGTAGGTACTCTTCTATACCTTTTATACTTAGATGCTTTCTTTCAGAGGCACTTAGCCTGCAATATAAAAGGTTGCATATTAAAGCTTTTCTGGATAAAATGGTAGTAGTGTCTTCTATCCTGCAATTCTTTTCTTGTATTCACCCCTTCCCTTTCAGAGAAAGCCGTGTACTCCTTTGGACTGGGACAGTTTGGTCAGTTGGGTCTAGGCACTTTCATTTTTGAAACCTCGGAACCCAAAGTCATTGATCATGTTAAGGATCAGAAAATAAGTTATATTTCCTGTGGAGAAAATCACACAGCTTTGATGACAGGTACAGATCAGAATTTCTGTTACATATTTTCAGAACTGGGTCTATTTTATTAAAAAATAAAGATATCAAATGAATGTAACTAGCATAAGCAAAGGAATTAACAACTGAGAAAATATACCAAGTACAAACCTGTAAACCCCTCTTTAATATTTTAATATTTTCAATTTAAAATCATCATGTAAATGAATCAAAGATTTAGAACCTCCAAATATATCAGTGCTGTCACAGGTAAGACTTCAGTCCTCTACTTTGGCAGGAAATTGGAATCTTTTTGAAATTGTATCAGTTTTAACACTCTTTACTCTATCTAGGCCAGAGGGAAAAAAAACTTACAAGAAATAACTCATTTTAAAATGTTCTCCCTATTCCATCTGACAGAACTGCTTGCAGGCTGAATACATTAACATGGGTTTAACACCAGGGATGCCACTGCCTACCCTCCCTCCTCTTCCCACAGTGATAGAAACAAAGCACCTCACATATCACTGAGTGAACATCTAGTCCTTCTGGAACTTTCTCTGTGTAGTTTCTCCTTTGTCCAAGGAGATACTGCTTAGGCCTGTTTCTCAAGCTCAGACACTAAGTGCTCTTGCTCAGATTGTTCTCTAAAATGAATCACTCATTTACCTACAGGGAATTGAGATACTCCACAATTTTAATTGTTTTGGAACAAATGACTGATTTTACTACACTAGCTCATATTTCTAAAAATGAAGTGAAGCATTAAAGAGTCAGAAATCATGTTTGAAATTATCCAGATACTGGTACATCTCCATTCTTTCCCTTACTTCCAAAAGTGCTATGCTAGAACTCATCTAATGGTTATCTGGTTAGGGAAACTGGGAGCCAACAAATGTAATATATCTGGTTAGGGAAACTGGGAACCAGCAAATGCAAGATACTTCCCTCCCCAGAGAACCCTTTAGAGAGAGACACTTGCCTACTTTCAAGTATCAATATTCTTGTTACTGTAGCATAAAAATAGAACGATGTAGAATGTAAAGAAGTATTGTTTATGCACAGATAGGGTTGTTTCCATGTATCCCTTGCTGCTGCAGGATCTTACTCTCGGTTTTTCTGTCCTCCTGCCATTTTCCATTGACTCTAAGTTGCCATTTTTCATAAATAACCACTTTTTATGAATCATCTACTATACAATTAGATTATTTGATTAATCTTTCATAGTGCCTTTTCTCCCAATGAAAGAAGTTATAGCACAAATAAATGAACTTTAACTTTGATTGCCTTTTTGCTGGTGACGCCTTACCAAGGGTGATGGGTGTTAGGAGTTTTCTTTCTTTAGGGTTAATGAGAGATGTGTAGTGAGTTATCTAAGTTCTAGTCCCTCAATATAGTCAGTTTGAAAAAGCAGTTTAGTTTAATTTTAGAAACAGTTTATTTTTCTGAGTAAAGATAGTAAGGTTAAAAGCAAATCTTAAACACCTGGATAAAGTGAAAAAAAAAAAGGATGCTAGAGTAAAAATAAGGAAAATATCTAAAGAAAGAAAAGAATTATTATGAGTCCAAATTTTTAATATGAACACTGGTCATTGTTTATTTATAGGGAATCTATTTTTAGGTATTAACTTTTAAACTTACCCCTTAAAAAATTATGAAGGGACTTGAGATGTGAAGGTTCAGAAAAATTGCCATGGCAATGAGCAAAAGGGCTAACTGGTGAACATTAATAAGATTACTCATCATTTTGGACCCAGCTGTAGAGGGGACCCCAGTATTGATAAAGGACTTGTAGCATGATTGATTTAAATTTAGCACTTCCTTGAGAAGCATTCTACAACCCAGGAACAGAATGGTAAAAGAGATGTATGAAGCCAAGTGGTTCTCCACTAATGGAGCTTTTGCCCCTCTGTGGGGACACAGTTATGCCTGGAGATATTTTTTATTGTCAAAACTGCAGAGATGGGGTGTTCTATGGGTATACAGTAAGAAAAGGCCAAGGATTCTATAAAGCACAGAACAGACCCACATAACCAAGAGTGTTCTTGCCTCAAATATTAATAATGCCAAGGTTAAGTGAGCCTGTCTAATCAGTGACCTGAGGGAAAAAGAAAAGACTGTATTGAGTTGTAGAGAATCAGAATACATGATCTCCTTCCCCTTGAGAAGGTGGTGCTTAGCACAAGATTTCATGCTCAATGCTGCCACACCCAGTTCCTTGTACAACTGGGCCTCAACTTCACAAACCACCAAGATACTAGTGTTTCATTCTGAGTATCTATTACCTAATGCTGTGCACCAGATCACATGCAATCAGGGTAAATTCAATGCATAATTTGAGGGGGAGATTACCATTGCAATGTAAGTTAATATTATTGTCTGTTTACAGATTTGGGTCCACACAAGTAACACTTTAATAATTCCCCCCCCCCTTTTTTTTTTGCATTTTAGACGTAGGTCGTCTGTATACTTTTGGAGATGGTCGACACGGAAAATTAGGGCTTGGACTGGAGAATTTTACCAATCAATTCACTCCTACTTTGTGCTCTAACTTTTTCAGATTTGTAATTCAGTTGGTAAGGGCATCACATTTTCCTGTCTACATTTTCATACCTACTTTTAGAATTTCATTGACAATAAGTACCTTTTTATTTGTGTGAAAAAAATATCATGGATGTGTCTAATAGACATACTCATTTCCTAAAAGCCAAATGTCTGACATCATGCCACTCTGGAAGTCTGTCCCTTTCCTAATTTTCCTCCATTGACATCTTCCTTTTTGACATAATCTTGACCCTTCTTCATTCTCAGTGTCTCTTGAACAGCAGGACTGTGCCATGCCTGGCAGCTTTGCATCTCCTGTGGTACCCAGCAGAGTGCCTTGCCCACAGTACTCCTCTCCTAGGAGCTATTGAATTAGATTTTCTAGAATATGCAAGTCCTGCACAAGAGATAATTTGATAATGAAGAGTTTTACAGATACTTTTTATTGATTAGCTGCTATTTAGATAAGAAGATATTGTTTTAGTTTCATTCCCATGGAACATCATATCTCTCTTTCTAAAACTTTTGCCAGTTAAGAACTGTGAACTTGCAGATTCTGTTTACTTGGTGATAATATCTCTTGAAATTTGTTCTTCAAAGACTCAGTGCCTTATGCTGTGGAACACTTCCATTTCTTCCTTTGACACCCATTTTATAAATGTCTGTCTGCCCTGTACAAGGTACTGAACTAAGCATCAGGAATACAAAGCATACAGTGATGGACAAAATCAAATCCTCATTCTCTGAACTGTTATATTCTTGTGGAAGATCATTTTGTAAAATGACGCAGAAAAAGTATACAAATTTTAACTGAAAATATTGTTATGGAAAGGCTCAGATAGTGCTGTTCCTATGCCACTATGTAGCACATTATGAAGTTGCTTTAAAAAAAAATCTGTGTTTTCCCAACATTATACCATGGATTTATTTTAACATTTTATTTAAAATGAATTACTTCTCAAAATTCTTTGAATGTTGATTTTATCTGTCATTATGCATGTTTGTATTTTACTCCAAGGACTTTAAAGCATGAAACTTTAAAAATGTTCATGTAGAGAAAAAGGCTTGGAAACAGTCATTCAAAGAGACTGACTTATTCCCTGGTTACTTTTTTCCCCAAATAGAACTTTTCTGAGTAATTTTTCAAGTTGCTAATGTTGCTTCCAGATTAAAGTAATATTTTCTAACTCGTGAGGAGAAATGTTAAAGTGCCAAAAAGTTCTTTTTTCTCTATACTCTATCTAGTAAAATGATGTAATTCATATATGTGTATGTGTGTGTATTTCTGTATTTATGTGGGCAAGTCATTCCAGGAAGTCTGCTAGTAACTAAATATTTTGTAGCTGAAAAAAATCATTTATGTTTGAAACCCTTGTTGATTAATTGATCTGTGGGTTTGTGCCTCAGGTTGCTTGTGGCGGATGTCACATGCTACTTTTTGCCACTCCACGAACTGGCGTTTTGAAAGAAGTCCACTTAGATGAAGTCAGCGATGACCAGTTCCGTGGCTCACCTTTTCTACCCTTAAACAATCCAATCTTAGGACATTCACTGCACAGGACTTTATCGGCACGTGTGCGGCGACGAGAAAGGGTACAAATGGGGACTGTTTTCTGTAATAGTAAAGGGAAGGAAAATTGGAAGAGAAAAATCCAATTGCATTTTAAATAAAGAAGGGTCTTCTCAGAAAAACCTACTAAATAAAATTCTTCCAATTAAGGGTTTATAGCCTTTTAAGTGCCTTCAGAATTAAATTGTTAAAAATTACCGTGGTGAATCTTTGCTTATAGACAATGGTAATTATCACCATCTTACTACTTCAGATTGCCTACTAAACTGCTCAACTATATGTAGTTGATTTCTACTTTGCTGTTATCATTTAGTTATAGCTTATAGGCAATGGGAGGTTATACACAATAAATAATGATACATGGGAAATAAAAACTAAGAACTTTAGCTTAAGAGAATGTTCATTCTCCATTTACATTTAGAGATTTATACTGCACTTTAAATTTGTTATTTCAATGACAAGTATATTTTGTTAAAAAGAAAATACCGCCCCCCCCCCCAAAAAAAAAGGGCACATAAATTAAAGGAGACATTTTTAAAATTTTTTTTAATTCAAAAGAGCAGGTTTAGTAAAATAAGAGAAAGGAAGTAAAGGATGCTTGCACAGACACTGCAGGCAGAAAGTGCTGTCCCTGAAAGGAACAGGTTAAATGAGAAACCTGCAATCACAGGCTGGCAGGCTTGGGAGAAGTGCTGCCTCAGCTGCTTTGCAAAGGGAGAAAGTTGAATGAGAGAAATACCTGTTAGGCACAGGCAGCCAAAAGGGCTACTGTGAGGAGACATTCCTGAAAAAAAAAAAAAACAAAACTTTTAAGTCCAAAATGTATTCTTTTTGAGGTAAAAAATGTTGTTTGACTTCACATTTTAAAAGATTGAGAACTATTTAGTCAGTATTTTCTAATCGTTTTTGTCTCGTGAGTAATTTTGTTTCTCAGGAAAGGCTAAGAAAGCACATGCCCATTTTTCCCCATCATGTGAAAAACAGACTTTCAAGTTGACAATTTTGAGCAATTTAAAAGGAGACAATAGTAGAAAGCATGGGGAATATTAAACATTGAGTATTGGGGGACACTGGCAGATTTTGAAGTGTCAAATATTTTTAGTAACCACAAGATAGTTTATGTCAATATTAAATCAACAGTATCATCCAACAGTTTATCCTGTTTATTTTAAAGGAGAAATCCCCGGATTCCATGAGAATGACACGGACACTACCTCCACTTGAAGGGACCTCTGTACCACCACCTCTTTGTTTTCCCCCTGGTTTAGTTCCTTTCCGTATGCCTATAAGTCTGCCTCTGGGAGAAAACAGAATATATGAAAAGGGGAACTTCATAGAGCCAATAGAACACGGTAACATTTGATAGGAAAATGTACCTTTTATTCTGAGTGTTTTTCATGTTTATCTTAAGATCTTTTCTCCAGTTGTTTTCTTCCTAGTTGGAGACATCTCTCATTTGAACTTAAACCCTGATATACTCTTAAAAGAAAGTGTGGTCAGACACTCTAAAGATCCCTTGTGACAACAGCAGTGTGTCTTTATAGAGCAGTGTATACTTTTTTAAAACTTTATTTCCTTTATATTTCCTTTAAACCATGAAGCAACTCCATGAAATAGACGGGAGTTATAGTCTTCATTTTTTATAAATGAATAAAGCAAGGTTTAAGAGGGTTGAATAACTTGCCCAAGGTCAATTAGCTTATAAATGAAGAGAGTGGAATTTGAATATAAGTCTTCTAGACCTATTTTAAATTCTGCGTTTAAGCAGTAGAGTCCAGTCATTAAAAGCATAGATTATGGAGTTAAATAGTTCTGGTGTCAACTCTGACATTAACTTTGTGACTGACCTTGGGAAAGTTACTTTCCCAAGTTACTTTCTTTAAGTCTGTTTCCTTATCTTTGAAATGAGTTTAGTAAAGCCTACTTTAGTGATTGTGACAATTAAATATGATCAGTCATATAAAATTGTTAGAATGGAGCCTAGTACCATGTTAGAAACCCCATAATATAGTCATAGTTATTATTAATACCTTCATTTGATTGCCTACCCGTTAATATACATATTATTGTATTGCCAGCTTATTAACCATTATACATCATTGCTAAGTATGATTTGTTTATAGAAATGAGTGTACGTTAGGAGTATATATGTATGTGTGGATACACATAACTTTAAGGCTTGGTGAAAGGAAAATCCATCTCATTTTTTTGTGACTATTCACTAAAACCCTATTAATAAGTGTTTGAAAGTTGTATCCAACAAATAAAAAGTTCCTTTTTCTAAAAAAGGTCAGGGAAACCCTTGCTGAGAAAGTGACACACCAAAATATAAAGGGTAAGAAAGATAAAGGATATATGAAAAGAGAGGGTATATACATTCCACGCAAAGATGATGATGCAGTCAAAGGTTTGAAGGTGGTTTAAAAGAAAAAGACTATTGTTGGGATAAGAGAGTGAGGCAAAAATCAGAACAAAATGGTCTTGAAGAGAGATAGTGAAAAACTATTCATATACTATAAAAAGCCTTTTGGATTTGAGGGATTTTTTTCTTATTTATTTTTGTTTTCGTTTTTGAGTGTTTCTTAATTACAATTGAAAATTATTAAAGGGTGTTGTATGAAAGGAGAGAAGGTTAGCACTCCCTTTGACAAGGATGGAAGAGCTTCAACCTGCAAAACGCATACGGTTAAGGCATTGCCACCTACTTCGTGGCAATAATGTCCAAATTTGCACCCTGGTACAGCTGGGAAGGAGCAATGGCAGGAGAGACATGTAGAGACACTTGACAGAGACATGGGTGACAAACTTGTTGGGAGGCTGACTGGCAACTGTAATCTTGATTCATATTTTGACTTGTAATTTTTGTCCCAGCTTTCTGGGACCTGCTTCATAGCTCCTTTCCTATGACTCCCTGCCAGAAGGTGACTTAGAATTGTGGCAAGCTTTCAGGCCTCAGAGGTCCTGCCTTGGGTTGACCATGCTTGGCTGGGAATTTGCCTAGGAGGGGATGAATATTTTGGTATGATTTCTTGGAAAAACACCTTATCTTATTTTCTCTCCTAATGCGCACTGATTATATTAAAGATTTTTCACACTAAAAAAAAAAAGAAAATAATTAAAGGGTTTTAAACAACTAAGTGCTCCAATACAATTTTTATTTTAAGATGATCATTTTTGCCTTTGTGTGAATTACAAGAAGATCATACTAGAGGCAGGGAGGATACTCGAGAGCATTTTGCAAGATCTAATAGTTTTATGGCCAAGGTGTTTTCAGTGGAGATGGAAAGAAAGGGGCAGATCTGAAATATATTTTAGACATAGGACCAGCTGGATTTGCTAAACTTAATGGACTACATGTAGATGTGAGGAAATGGAAGACAAGTTTGAGGAAAAATTTAAAAGCTGAGCTTGAAGAACCTGTGAGATTATCCAAACAGAAATAGCAAGTAGGTGGTTAAAAAATGCAAGCCTAAAGTTCAGAAGACAGGACTGGATTAAAGATATAAACTTGGAAACAATCAACATAGGAATGATATTTACAATCCATGGAAGTTAGTAAAGTTACTTATTAGAGTATAGAGTAGGAAGAAAAGATTGCTCAGGATTTAGCCTGTGAATATCTAACATTTATAGAGTAGAAAAGGAAGAGCTAACAAAGAAGCCTTACTCAACCTCATCACCAAGTAGGTTAGGAGGAGGGAAATTAGCAGAGTTGTATCCTGAATGAATTCAAAGTACTGCAAGGGAAAGGAGTTCAAAGAAGCATCCCATGGAGTTGGCATTGTGGACATACTGAAGACCTTAACAAGAGTATTACCAGGGGAGAATCAGGATAGAAGGCAGAGCATTAAGTTGAGGCATGAATGGGGAATGAGGGCATAAAGAAGAGATAGAGTGTGTAGGTAATTTTTTGGCATATTTTGACCTTGAAGAGGAGTAGAGAAATAGGCCAATAGGTAGAGAGGGGTATAGTGTCCATAGAAAATATTAGGATATATTCATTTGCTCTTGGCACTGGACCAGGAGTGCAGGAGAGACTGATAATGCCCGAGGGACAGGGTGGAGCCTGTCTGGCTCTTGAGAAGACCAGAATGTCCTGGCAGACAGAGAACATTCTTTGGTGAAAGGAAAAGGACATCCTATATTTTGACAAGAAAATGTAGATAAATGTGTACATTTATTGGTGAGAAGATATAACAGGTTAGATGAATATAAAGAAAGTTATAAGCATAAATAAGTCATTATGTTTTCCAAACCTCCATCATCTGCCCTCTCCAACCTGCCCTGCTTAGTACATTCATTTCACCTTAATCTTCCTTGAATGCAGTTCAGTTCCCATCTGCCTCATTGTCTTCAGAGGATCCCCATATTTCTAAAAGTATAAGATTCCCTTATAATCCCACCTTTTGTAGCTTCCTCTGAATGGTCGTTTTTTACCATCTTTATTTAGATTGCAGGTTTGTAGGTTTGCAAACTGTGACTCATGGGACTCATCTAGCCCACCACCTATTTTTGGAAACACTTCTATTGAACCCAGCAAGCCTATTCTTCATTCTATGCGGTTGCTTTCATACTACAGTAGCAGAGGATAAATAGTGACCCACAAAGTCTAAAGTCTTTACCTAAAATCTTTTGCCTTTTTATGAAAAGTTTGCCACCCCCTGATTTTGATCCAAAAGTGTTATTCACAGTCAGATTTAGTGGAGTCAAGATAGAGCTGAGTTGACACCTGGTCTCAAAAAGTCACTGTCCCTTAATTTCTTACTTTATAAAATGGGTATATAATACTTATCTTCATGGGGTTAGCCCTGCATGAGTAAATATATTCCTGGCACACAGCCTTCAATACAAGCCATTCTGCTGTTTTTGTTAGCACTGGGCTTTATCCTATTACACACACATTTTTCAGAATACCACTGATCCATCCCTACAGCTCCTAGTGAAATGTCTCCTCATTCCTAACATTCTTAGGTGATTTGTTATGTCTATAATATCATATTGCCACATATTTTATATTCCCCTCCAGACTATAAGTTCATTAAGAATTTGTGGTTACTTAAGTTGATATCACCTGTATAGAGCATCTCACATAGAATCCACTTAATTTGCATTGAATAGGTTTACAAGGGAGAGATCAGTGAGGACTGGCATTTTTAACACATATTTCATTGAGGAGTTCTCAAATAAATATATAGATGCTAAGTGGGGGCATAGTAATTGAGATAAACAAGGTCAAAAGAGCTTACATTTATTCTAGTTTATGATATAATCTTGCAGTTTTCCATGAAAGCATCTATCTGCTTGTACTGCTTGGCTATTGCTGCATATGAAATAATCCTAAAATTTGGCAAGATAAAATAAGCACTTAGTCTCAGTTTTGAGGGTTAAGGATCCAGGAAGAGACTAGCCAAGTGGTTCTGGATCAGGGTATTAGAGTGGTTGCGTTCATGTTGTTTTCGAATGGGGCTGCAGGTATATGAAGGCTCAGCTGGGGCTGGAGTAATCATATGTGATGAGAGCAAGTGATGAGAGAGAGAGAGAGAGAGGGAGAGAGAGAGATGGTGAGACCATACACTACCATGGCATCATGTTATGCTTTATTTTCTTGACCATATAGATCAAACTGGTAAAATGTGGACAGGAACTTTATAAGAATATGCATATTTCAAAGATACGGTTCCTTGGATCCCTTCTTGGGAACTGGCTATCAAAGTGCTCAATATCTGAGCAATATTTGTCCCAAATGATTTGTATTTACCTGTTCACATAAATGAAACATTTTTATCTCATCAGTAGCGAAGTCTTAAAACTTTCAAAAAGAGATTTTGAGGTCTCTGAAATTTTACAGCGAATGAATTCTATTCAGTTACCGTAATGAGTTTAAAGAAACTTTAATAAAATTATACCTACACTTTCTCTTACAAAATAATTTGTGTTTCTTCTGTTGTCTTTCAGTCTTATTTGAAATCTAATCTCTTTTTCCTTTGAATCATTCAGATTATTTTCAAGATAAAATGACCAAAGAGAGAGAAACTGATAACTCTTCAGCAGGAGATTCAGGCAGCCTTGGAGAAACTACTGATGTCTTAAATATGGTAATGGTTTCCTTCTATTTCTATCTAGATACAAGTTTGAATTGCAATTCATCATATTTTGGTTGTGTGTGTGTGTTTGTACTTCCTACACTTTTATATGCATAAAACATCTTTGATTCATTTTGCTTGTTATTCTTATTTTCTTTTTTATTTGATTGTACATTTATATTTTTCATATCACTTTATACCCTGATGTTCTCCCACCACCTTGTCACCTGTAAAACATCATCTTAATCTCTTGTGCCCATTGCTCCCCCAATTTTACCTCCCGCACCCTCCCTTGCTGTATGCATCAGTTCTGTTGACAGTTTGTTAGTTTCAAGTTTTTCTTGTACTTTCGTTTGTTTCATTTCTCTATATCCCATATATAGGTGGGATCATCTAGTATTTCTCTTTTTCTTTCTGTCTTATTTTCACGATTCCTTCTGTATCTATCCATGTTATCACAAATGCATCAAATTTGTCTTTTTTGATTGTGGAATAAAATTCCACTGTGTAAATACACTATAACTTTCTGATCCATTTGTCTATTTTGGGGCATTTGGGCTGTTTCCATATTCTGGCTCTTGTGAATAGTGATGCAATAAACATACGTGTACAGTTGTCTTTTTGAATTAGTGTTTTGGTGTCCTTTGGGTAGATTCCCAGAAATAGGATTGCTGGATTGAATAGGAGTTTCATTTTCAGTAGTTTGGGGGTCCTTCACACTGCTTTCCATACTGGCTAGACCAAATTTGCATTCCCACCAGCAGTATAAAAGAGTTCCTTTTTTCTACATCTGCTCTAGCACTTCTTGTTGCCCATTTCTTTGATATGGGCCATTCTTACTACTTGCTATTTTTAAACCAGCTTTATTGAGGTACAGTAAAAATAATCTCAATCCTCATAACATTTATATGCAGTTGAGACTTGATTGTACAACTATCTGAACTGTTTCAAATTTATTTTATTTACATGTTTAGAATGTATAAATATATAATCATATATTCTTTTCCCTTTTTTGATATACATAATTTATTTCAGACACATGTGATGAGCCTGACTGCCAAGAACAAGCCATTAAAATTATCGCCAATTCAAAAACAAAAGGTATAATATGAAGAGTTATTTTCGTTGCGGTGGGTAAGAACAGTTTAAATTACTCTTTTTGCCTGCAGGGTTTCTGGAAAGCATACCTGAAATGTAAGCATTCATTTACTTTAGATTTACCAGAGAACATACAGTGTAGATAGTCTCTATTTGCTCTTGTTCTCTTGTTATGTGTTTTTTGTGATGCAACAACTTTCATTGCAGAAATTTACTCTGTAAAGTCGCTGGTAAACCATACTACCCATACCTGCTTAGTGTCAAGTCAAAAGATTATTATTGCAATTCTAGGTATTAGAAGAATTTGCTGTTTTATCAGAATGGTTTTTGAACTGTGTGACTTTGGGGGAGTTACTGTGCTGACCTTACTTCATATTATCTTTTCCAACTCTCATATTTTGAGTTTTTTTTGAGAATATTTTGACAGTTGCTTTTCCAGTGTTTGGAATGGGTTTTAGTATATTGAAAAATTGATAGGCCCAGCATGGTGGCGCATGCCTGTAAGCAGCAGCCTAGGAAGCCACAGCTGGGACCACGGATCGCAGTTCAAGTCCCGCTGGGGGCAGGTAGTGAGACCTAGTCCCCAAAAAATACCTGGGTGTGGTGGTGCGTGCCTGTAATCCCAGCAACCTGGAAAGCTGAGGCTGGGGATTGCTTGAGTCTGTGGTACCCTGGGCAACGTGAGCCTGCAATTCCACGTGCAAAAATAGAGAGACCTAGTCTCAAAAAAAATTGATAGCATAAAACTGAGATTAAATATTTGAAATTAGTCAGAAACCATGCATGGGTGATAAAGCAGACACCTTTAATGAAGAGCAAATGAATAGCAAGAAAAGTAGTCTTTGGTTTTCACAGCCCTGGAGAGATAAAGGCTTGCTCTAAAATCCTTTACTTTTCCTAGCTTTAAGGACCAGAAGGGTGAAAGGATGAGGGGTTTAGAGATTAGAATAATAAATTGGATGAATATAAATTGAGGGAAGACGACTATAGAAAACATTCAGCTTACATTTCTTGTGCCTTTGCCACATTGTTAAGCCAGAAATCCTTAAAGTCATTGAATTGCAAGAGAATTTTGCTAAGATAACATTTTAGTGCCAATCCTCATTAGCCTTATCTATATTTTACTGTGAGGCATGGTGAAATAGCGTTCCTTTTGAATATGGAAGAGCTGTTCCCCTAAACACAACTGTGGTAGCTCCGTAAGTACTGACTGACTTCCTGACTGACTGTACTGTTAAGCAGCCATCTTCCCATGTCTTTCTTCCTCTGAAATTCATGGACTCTGCCCATTATATGCTACTTTACCATGCTAAGGAAATAAAAGCATGTAATTTTAGAATTCAGTTCTGACAGCTGGCCTCTGTCTCTCAAGGCTCTTGAAAGAATTGTGACTTTTTAAAGAGTAGGACCTAGAACAATAGAAAGGAAACAACTTCTTTTAAAACTAATATGTGTATACTTTACATTGGCCTTTTAAGTAGAGCCCTTGCCAACCCTATTTTAGATAATACAAAAAGCTATTATATTCCCATATATTAATTTTTTTACCTGTATATCATATTTCTTTAGCTAAAGGTGACCTTTTCTTATGCCTAATAGACATGACAACTTATGAAAGTTGTTTTAGTGAAGTTTTTACTATCTAGAGACATAGAACCATGTTGTCAAATATTTCAGTCTGTTAGCTTAAAGATTTTAGATCAACACTTTGATTCTTGCCTGTTTAATCCAGCAAGAAATTGATTTCATGCTCTTAATGTTTTATTTGATTCTCAGTGTTAAATTCCATAGTTTTTATAACTACTTTTGCCTTTATTAATTTTTCTTCATAGAAAGTGTTTTTTAATGAACAGTACTGCTATGAATGAATATAATAGATAAAAGGAAGAGGGTCAGAAATATGAAAATTTTGTTTTAAAAGAAAGAATATTTACTTTATTTAGTATATAGATTTTAAAAAGTTCATTTCCAGTTTTAATATTAATTATTTTCTAAAAATAAGTGATTTACTTCTTCTATTTTTAAAAAGTTTGCATCTTCATTTCTTTAATTTTGGAAGTTCCATGAAATCAAAATATCAGATTTTGACAAGTGATAGGGAAGGTAGAAAAAATAAAACTGAATTGCAAGAGAAGTATACATTTTAAATAGTATTTGCAAAACCCGTGTGGACATGTAATACATTTAAAATTGATTAAGATTAAGAAAAGGAATAGAGAATAAATATTGATGGTACTATCAGTAATGCCAAATTAAGGCAATTGGTAAGAATTTGAAAATCAAACATGTTACTAAATCAAAATTTGATATACCATAGACTTAAATGGTATCATAAAGTATCCTCATATAAAACTAAATACAAGTAAAATATCTAGTGAAACTAAATATTTTTGTCATCCTAGTGAAACTTACAAGTATTTAGTAGATAAGTTACTTTGTCAACTGATAGTAGTGTGACAATTACTTCAAAAAATTTACAGAAACAAGCAACAGTTGAGCAACTGACGCAGCATACAGCTCATGCTGAAAGCGATGATAGTAATGAATCTGAAGAGATGACCCAAAACATGAAAGAAGGGAAAGCACATAACCAGCTTTTGACAACAGGAATGTACTTGGCACAAGAAGCTGTGGCTATGGAAGCATTTTCAGATGAGGACATAGGTAATGACTCAGGCCACCTTGCACCTCAGGTTCACAGCTATCCGGAGAGTTTTCAAAAAGGACTATTTAGATGTCCCAGTAGATATGATCTTTATTCATATGGTAATAAGGAAATGACAATGGAAAACAGTAAAAGACAGAGAGAGAGATTTTCAGAAGCAGAAGAAATAGACAATGAGAATGAACCCAAACTGGAGGATATGGCAGGTCTGAAGGCTGTAAAACAAAGTGAAAAGAATTTTGAAAGTATTGATACATTCTTTGACAAATTACCACATAGAGACATTGATTTTGAAGATGAAGAAAATAAAGATATTATTAAGGAATGTAGACCAAAAAAGGAAGAATTGTTCTCTGGCAGTGAAAGAGAATCTCTAGAGGAACCAGAGAATTACTGGGAAGGTGAAATTCAGCAGGGTACATCTGATGGCATTGAAGTACCTGAGTCGATAGAATTTAGCAGTGGAGAGAAAGAGGACGATGAAGTGGAACCTGACCCCACCTTGTGGTATAGCAGACATTTTATTGAACAGGGTCAGGAGGAAGACTCTGATAGTAAAATAAGCAAATTCCTGGCAAAATACGATTTTAAGAGTGACCACTTGTCAGAGATTCCAGAGGAGCAGGAAGGAACAGAGGATTCAGAAGGAAGTGGATTAGAGGAGCATGAGATAGCTCTGGAAAATATGGAGGCACTTGGAAGAAAAGAGGAGGAAATAGAAATCCTGTCAGATGACCATACAGACAGAGCAGAGGTGAGTGAAGGCGAGGGACAGTTAGTGGGGGAGGCAGAGGATGTGCCTGAAAGTGGAGATAAGGGGATCTGGAAAGAGGGTAATTCAGGAGTGGAACAGAGGCAGAGTGAGAAGGGTGAGGAGATGAAAGGCAGATGGGGAGTGGAAAGTGAGAACCTGGATCAGGAAGAGACAGATTTAGATGAGGAGGAAGAACTGGAGCAAAAGGGAGAAGAACAAAACCATCAGGAAGAAAGAAAGAAAGGGATGAAAGAAGGAGAAGGGGGGAAGCAAGGGGAGGGAGATGGAGAGAAGACAGGTAAGATGAGGGGGAAAGAGGGAAAGGGAGAGGGGGATGGAGAAAGGGACAGTGAGAAGGAAGTAAGGGGAGAAGAGGAAGGACAAGAGGAAGGAGATGGGAGAGAGAAAGAACAGGAGATGGAGGAAACCGAAGGGAAAGAGGAAGAAGCAGTAGAGGAAAGGGAGGCAGAAGAAGAGGGGGAATGGGAAGAGAGAGAGAATGAAGGAGAGGAAGAAAAGAGGCATGATGAGGAGGGAAAAGGAGAAGGGGAGGAGGGAGAAGGTGAAAATGAGGCAGAGGGGGGAGGAGAGGAAGGAGAGGGAGAAGGGGAGGAGAAGGAAGAAGAAAGATTCCAGAGAGCAGAGGGGGAAGAAGAAGGGAGCCCAGGAGAAGAGGAAGAGGGAGAAGGGGAGGAGGAAGAGGAGGAAGGAAAAGAAGAGGAGGAGGAGCTGAAGAGAGAATGGGATAAAGGAGGAGAACCAGGGGAGGAAGGAGGGGTGGAAGGGGAGGAAGGAGGGGAAGAAGAGGAAGGGGAGGAAGAAGAGGAAGGGGAGGAAGTGGGTAAGAGGGAGGAAGGAGAAGGGAAAGGGGAAGAAAGAGAAGGAACATGGGAGGAAAGACAGGAGGGATGGGAGGAGGGAGGAGAGTGGGAAGGTGAGGAAAGGGAAAGAAAGTCCTGGGGAATGGGGGAGAGGGGAGAGGAAGAAAATGGGATGATTGAGGAGGAAGAGGAAGGGAAAGATGGGGAAGAGGAGAAAAATAATAAAGTGAGTGGCCTGGGAAGATGGGAAAAAGGAAGAGAGTTCAAGAAAGAGAGCACTATCAAAGCATCTATTTTTGATAAGGCATATCAAAAAAACTTTATTACTAGCACAAGGGGAAAAGGGAAAAAGCATGAAGTCCAAAGGTTCAAATTGCCAGTGCAGTCAGAGCAGCTTTCAGAAAATAAGCCACCAGGTTCCAAAATATTCTGGAATAATGTATTACCATATTATTTGGAATTGAAATAACAAATTTCAAATTTAATCTGATTGAACCAAACCCTTATTGTTCAGACAATTCGATCACCTCACACATAATCAATTTATAAAACTGATTTTATGTGAGGACTGTGTGGTATGTTAACGACTGACAAAGACAACCAGAGGCATTGGTAAATTTTGGATCCTCCTAAAATAATATATTCTTGTATTTCCCCCCCAAAATTATAAGTCTGCAATTGGGAAACTATCAAGAGGTCATAGATTAGTTAACATTGTATGTTCCTTATTTAAGGCAGGTTTAGGAGACAGGAGTGTACTATAAGAGTGTTTCATGGTTACAGATCATTCCCTTTTAAAATGATACAGATCCTTAAAAACATCTAATTTCCTAATATGTTAGCATCATTTTTTTTAGTTTATGATTACAATTTGCCTACCACATAGGATAATGTTGATAAGAATAGATGGTATTCTAAGGCTGAAATGAAGGATTCACATTTAAGAAGGTAGGTTAGATGATAAGGTAACTGTAGTCCCTTCTCTTAAGATTCTTTTATCCTAACATGATACAGTAACACAAGCTACTCAACCATGTTTGTTATTCACCTAAGAACTCTTTTAAGGAAGAAAAATTGCTCTTTAAAATTAATCTCCTTTTCTAGAAAATATTGTTCTTTACTCTCAAGTATCGCTTCCCTATGTCTTGGCTTCTGTGATTTCATATTTCTAAACTCCTGTCATTTCCAAGCTTTAACTGTATTTTCAGCAGTTCCTTCCCACTACCTGTTCTGTATCTGTGTTCTTCATTTACTGTTGTAATTTGTTTGTTGGTTACTTTTCAGAATATTTCAAGTAAAATAAAAATTAATATATAGGTCAACGCTTGTTTGTGAAAAGAAAAACTAATATTAGATATTGAATTTTAGAGAGGTCAGATTGCTACTAATTTCAATCTTCCTTTAAAACTTTCAATGTATACATGCAGCTACTTTACCTGAGTGTTTTTGCATAGCTTCTCTTTCAGCTGATTTCCTTCTGTAGTCCTTTCCACATCTTGGACATGAGGAATTTCTTACACTTTCTTTTATCGAGGGAATTCTTAAACTGCAAGTTACTGATGCTAATATTAGAGGTATGGACAGTCATCTCCCACTGAGCACAACAATAGTAAATTGGTATTCTTAGAATATGCCTATTTCAGTATTTGACATAATCTAGAAAACCATTTTTAAACAGCATATCATACCCATATTCACACATTTCTTTAGCCAAAAAAAAATAACCTGTGTTATATTCTGGTTGGAAGAACATGGCCTAATCATTTTGAGGCCTGGATTAATAATTAAATGGATTGAATTAAGTGGTTCCTCCTTTACTGTCCTCACCTACTGGTTGGTTGAGCTTTTCCTGTAGTTTATCAGTGACCATTTCTAGGCAGGTTTGAGTTGTACACATAGAATTCATTGAGTTACAATTTCAAGTGGGGACTCTCATAGAAACACACTCTCAGATAAGCCATACAGGTGTGCCACAGAAGCATCCTCTGCTGCTGACCAGCAGCACTAAGGTGAGTGCCACTGAGATGTTTTCTATTATTTCACTATAGAGATACATTTTCTATACCACATCTGTATTAAAAATAAAATGCTACTGTGTGGGAAGGTACTGTAATTTCTTTCCTTCCTTCTTTCCATTGTGGAAATTAAATGTGATAACACAGGCCCAGTACCTGATACATAACTTTGTATTTGGTCCATATTATTCATGCAACAATTATTTATATACTGAGAACCATACAAGAGTACAGAAACTTCCTCAAATCAAATGTGTCTCAATAAATGAGGGCTGCTTACAGTCAACCTTCTGTTGTTCCTTACCTGGTAGGGACATTCAGTAGGTATAGATTTTATGAAAGGACATTAGGTAAAAGCAGTTCATCTGAGTCTACATTAGCTATTGCTTAAGAATGTCCTTTTGTTCCCTAGTACCCCTTTCTTCTTTGCCAGGACTGCTCAAAGGTAAAACAAAAGTGATCAAATACAAACCTAAAGGTTTCCTCCATTACAGTTTTATTCAATAAGAATAAAATTTGCCTTGGGTTTGCAGATCGTAAACCATAGCTTCAGATCTCAGGCAACTCTTAGCTGTTTCTTTAGATTGGTCTGAAAACTGACTAGTACAATAGAGTGCTACAGGAGAGGCCCATCAAATATCACAGAGAAAGGCTGCAAAAGCAATTCTGGGGAGCCATGAAGCCATGGTGAAATGTAAACTGAGTCTGGAGCAGTGGGTGGGGGGTGACAGCAGCAGGAGAACTGGGCTTCAGGCCCATGGAAGCATAGCAGTGTTTCAGTGTGACTGCATCCTTAGGGATCCGTTGGACCCTGCATAGAGAAACAGAGTGTGTTTGTAGAACATATTAAACCACAAGAGTAAGATATCACACTTGGTCTTTTGTAACTTCATTCTGGCAACAATGAGTAATGTGAAGGGTGGATTGAAAGGAAATGCTGCCAGAGCAGGGTTACCAGATAGGAGGCAGTTGTCATAGACCAGGCAGAGACTGAAGAGGGACAGGGCTAGGACTGTTGTGATGGAGAGTTAGGCATGCAGATTATTGAGATTTTCAAGGATAGAATTGGAGGGCTTATTAAAGAGATGCAGCTTGAGGGGAGAGAAAAGGACAAACACCTTTCTTGATTCTGGCCTGGAGAGCTGATGGAAGGAACGCTAGTCCTCAGGACTGAGAATGGAAGAATAGGAACCAAGCTAGTAAGACAAGGGCTATTCATCCAGATGTTCAGCAGGCCAGGTCTGGAGCTCAGAGGTGAATGCTAATATCACCAGTTTACATATATAGTTGAAGTCATAAAGTTGAGAGAGCAGTTACTAGTTACAACCAGTTACTAGGCTAACAGAGAAGAGAACTGAAGTTTAGGACAACATCATTATGGTAAGGGAGAGATTGAAACCCTTTATAGGGTGGAGAGGTGATGCCCAAGTCAAAAAAGAAGCAGTAGGAGGGTCTGCAGGGTCCTAGCAGAGGGTTGAGGCAGAGCCTGCATTGCCAGCAAAGAGTAAGCTCCTGCAAATCTGCCTTGCCAAGAAATAGAATCAGAACTAGACTTTGAAAGATAACCCAGATAAAGTACTCACTGACATTTTTCTCACTTTAGAAAGGAAGATTTACTCTGGAGAAAAATTCCTACATTTTTATTTGCTATTACCAGACATGATGGTACATGAGAACAAAATGTAGTTAAAGTGAATTGATCAACAGAAAAAGAAGTCTGCATGCTTTCAAACATCAGCTATGGGGACACCTCTGAGGGCTGCCATTATGATCTTCCAATGATTTGGGCAGTAAAAATATTTCATGCAAAAAATATAATATGTACTCTGCATCTGTTTAAGGTTTAAGTTTTCTAAGGAAAATCCAGGGTGGGGGTGGGAGAAGTAGGAAAGAACGAGACTGAAAGTTGAGAATGAACTGCCACATTCATTTTTGCCAGCCTGCTTATGAGTCCGACTGCACTTGGATTGGTACAGAGAAAGAAGGTAAAGTTTAGAAATTATAAAGTGATGTCATTATGAAGCCCAGAATTTAGAGATCACAACTGGCAGCCCCTGGGTACAGCTTGACCTGCAGACTTATTTGAGAGGTTGTTTGTTTGTTTGTTTTGTTTTTTTTTTGTTTTTTTTTTGACATTTGAAGCAATTACTACCATTGAAACATCAGTGGCTTCACATTGCAGAAATATTTTGGTGCTTCTCGTAGCAAACCTGAGTCTGGGGAATTCATGCTCCATGGTGATGCTGGCCTGCAGCCAAGCTGAGGTGCCCCCTCACTACTAGCATCCAGGCTCTGCTCCCTCCTTGCTCTTGACTGCCAAGCTCCTGGCAGAGATTAAGGGATCTGTGCAGAGGGTAGAATAGATATGTGAACACTTTAAAAGAACCATTTCTAATGATAAACTAGTAGCATTATGGCAAATAGTCCAAGCTTCTGGGGTTTGACAGGCATCAGTGCACACTAGAAGTTAGACCACTTATATGTAAATACATATTGTTTGCTCCTATGCTGTTGTATCTGTGGTCCTTTAAATATTCATAGCCTCCAAGGTAAGTGTTGCTGCTTTTACTTTTCCATTTTTCAGAGAGACTGTAGCATAGGTACAGCAGCACCTTGCTTAGCCTGATAGTGATGGAACAGGGCTTGGGAAGTAGTGCCCAGTCTTTGTATCTAACGCCTTGTCACTTCTTACTCCTGCCTCAGTGGTTTCTCATGCACTTAAAACATGAACTTATATCTAACACTTCTTACCCTGAAAAAATCTTGAAATTGAGATTTAAAAATAAATGCTTTCCTGCCTGATGACTTAGATATAGTTTTATGCTCTATTAACCCATTTGGACATTTTCTACCATATAGGCCATTGAGGGATGCCATCATTTCTGAGCGACAGCACAAATTTCATGCTTAGTAGATTTTTCCTTTTAATGAATAAAATCTTTTTAAGTCTAGTACATGCAGAGAAGAACACATATCTCATACATGCATAGCTCGATGTATTTTCCAGAAACTGATCATGCAGATAGTGTCAACATCCACAACAAAGAAAAACCCAGTGTCGGCTCCTCAGGAGCTCTCCTTCACCCCACTGCCAATCCTTTCCCATCCCGCAGGGAGACCACTTAGCCCTGCATGGACTCCGGTAGTAGTCTCTGGTTGCCTGGCATGCAGTGTGATAGCACTCATGCAAACCAAACCTGCTTGAGGAGCCTTTGGTTTCTTGATGTTTCTCATAAGTACACAGCCAGACCAAAGGCTGCAGCTTACCTGTGCTGTATGGCCGATGAAACGGTCCTCTTATATGAGCCAGGCCCACTCACTTCTTTCCTATGGCCCCACTTCCTAGACTACTACTTACATCTTATATGGTTCTGCTGCCAAGAATGTGTTTAAACTTTCCCCTTTCTTTTTATAAAATGACAGTAAATCTGCCAACCTCTCCTAAATTGTTTCAGTTTGAAGGTAAGTGCTATCTGTGATTTAAAGTAGTTGTCCAGATGTGTATAGATTAATGTTAAATGTGGTTAGTAAATGCAAAGTGTGAAAACAGATGATGTGATTTCTAGTGAAAAATGTCATTTTCTAAGAGTTTTCTCAAATTTAGAAAATGATATAGTTCTGGCAATTCTTAGTTGTTAGAGATTTTCCTAAAGTCATGAGTAAATTGTAGCTCATTTTAAAAGAGATGTCTTTTACTAATTTCTAAAATAAGGTGAAACTCCAATTTCCTTTTTTATCATAGTATATTTCCCTGTGGTTATATGAATACCTTAACTAACTTCGTCGAAGCTGACCCAGAGGCTAGATTAGCTGAACATCCCCAACTATGAGGACTTAGCCTGAATACAGCTCACTGACCCCACTTCTGGGAGACAGATGGGCCAAGTCCAAGAGTCTGTCTCAGGTGCACCATTCTTTCTAGTTGGCTTTTCATTTGTGTACATTTATCAGCCGTAAGTCTTAAACCCAGTAATATTGCTTCCTGCTCCTTTCCAAAGTAAAGTTGGCTGTAATTTTAGCTACCTATAGTGTGTGTCTGGCTAGGCATAATGTATAACGTTAGTTACTTATAGAGGGACTCATGCTGGAGAAAGAAGCTTTAGTCGTTTTTCCTAAATGGTAGCTACCCTGTGGTTAACCCTCCCTAGCCTCACAAGCTGCACATTCTTTCAGGTAACCAATTGCCCTAGTGTCTTTCTCCCCTCCCCTTTGGTCCCCACTCCATGCACTGCCTCAGGACCCTTGGTTAGCCAAGTGTTCCCAGGGAAACTCTTTAAATCTCAAGGCTTTACTTCTGGATTGCCTCTGCTTGCTCGGAATGCTGTTTGGCATTCCCTTCGCAGGAGTGCGGATGCCACTTAATATCTGTGACTAAGGTATGAAATATAAATATGTCTTATTCATGGCATGAGCTCTCATTTTGCACTTTTGCCAGAAAAAAGTGAGTTAATAGAGGCATTATTTTCAATCCACCCACTAAAGATTCTGCTAAAGGGATATGTAGGGTGCATATGATCTGAGGCAGATATGGCCATGGTAAGCTTTGTAAAAGCCTTCTTCCAGCTAGTGAATGGCACTGATTACTTACTGTCTCCCCTGTTGTAGGGGCTATTATACTTTTAGTGAAGCATATAAATAAATGAAAAGCGTAGAGGAAAAAATCCAATAATGAGACTGACAATAAACAGTATTCCATTCAAAATATGAAACTGGAAAAAAAAACACCTTAGTATAAAGTAAAGGGTAAAATGTACTATTTTCTGCCCAAATTAATAAGCATCACATGATATACCATCAATCTACCAAACCCATAGACAAGGTATTTTATAACTTATATTAGTTGGCCAGTAACCAGATGAACCAACATCTGCCTCTGTTTGATTTTCTCTCTGCTTTAGACAGCTAAGTTCCAATCACATCATTTAAACTGTCCATATCCCTTTGTCTTTTTACTGAAATGTAATTATGTTTACTCATGAACATGAGTGAATTTATTGTACTGCTGAAGTGATTCTACATTTATGTTTCAGAATATAATGTAGATAATATTATGCTGTAATACTTAAGTAGATAGAAAACTTTTGAACATCTCTCATTTAAAAGCACTCTTGAGACAGCCCAGAAATATATCGAATTTTTCTTCCATTTTAACCTTGCAATAAGTGCAGTAGAATTTGGGAATCTGTTAGAGTTCAGAATCCCTTTAGCTCCACAAAGGACACAAGACCATAAGCGATGTAAAAACAAATAAAAACAAAAAAACACCCTTAATGGCTAGTTCGAGCTAGGGTCCAACCCGGCACTCACTGACACAGTGGCCGTACTTTGGGGGGTAGTCATTAATACAGAGCCACGTACATAAAATCCACGGCAATATAGTAACTTGATATTTAACAAGATTATGCAGTAGATTATTTCTTTGACTTCAATATTTGGGTTACTATTCAGTATATTTTGAGATGGTCTAAATTCTGACCACAGTATCAAATCTTTGTGTTTTTAAAAATGAAAATCTTAACTTTTCCTTGACTATCAACTTTGTCACAGGATAATGAATTTTCAGAAAATGAAACGCTAGGCGGTGAAGATGAAGACACTGATGACAATCTGGAAGACGAACAGAAATCTGTGAAAGAAAATGAATATCCTGAACATGAGGACAGTGAGGCAATTGAAGAAGAACCATCAGCCACTCAAAAGGTATGAAATGCTAAAGTCCTGAGATCTGCCTAAGACAAAGTGTGTGGGTCCCCTGCTGCCTATGGAGGGCTCATTTCAACTTCTTTTGGGAATAGAAATACTTCAGTGATTGACTTTTTGTCATGCACAATAGGAAAAGCTTTTGTAAATGTATGAACCAGGCACACTTTGTCCTTTGCCCTCTTTCACAATTCTTGGTAGCCTTCTTTCTGTGGCCACATTAGTGAAATCAGCTGATATGGGCTAGTATAGAACACTGTTGAGAAACTAACCAAGAAGTTCAGCACTGGATCCTTGAAATGATGAAACTGCAGGTAGGAGCCCCGGTACTGGTGGCAGAAATGGGGGTTATGTGTGCACACTTAGATGTGTACACAAATAAAAGTAATTCACAGCAGCATTTGAGGCTACACTCTATTCTGGACAATAGTAATCTACAAGAAAGTACCTTTAGGAGGACTGTTAGATATCGCTGAGGAAGAAAAGCTAACCAGAAAGTGTAGCTAGGAGTGTCAAAAACATCTCTTCCATTGGCAGTTTTGCCTAAGAGTAACCTTGCTAGGAGACAGGAGGAAATTTGGAGATCATCCCTTTGCTAACACTATTCTGAAACTCAAATTCAGTGATTCTGTATTGGTTTATTTTCATTTTCACTTTTTGGGTCTCTTGCATAGAACACTGAGTTAATCATACATTTTTGCTAAGAAAACCTGCCATCACTGTATTGTGCATAGCTCCTCTCAACTTGAATTGACTTGCTTTTACACCTGCCCTCTCCTTCCCAGACATGGACAGTCACTAACATATCTTTCCTTTTATTTGAATCTGTACTTGTAAAACTCATACTGTTTTGTGTGTGGATATATATTCTTGATTTCCAGTATGCAGTTGTGGGGATATAGCACAGGGGTAGACCACCTGACTGCAAGATGCAGTTGTGCTGTGAAGGTCGTTCTTTACCTTGATTCCTTTTTTTCAAGACTCTTTCCTCTCACTGAGAAAAATATAATATGTTCTAACAGTTTTCATTTTCTTTCAGAAGAGGAGAAAGATGCTATTTATAGAAAACATTCATGAGTTTCTGTTAGGGTGGTCCCTAAAATTCTTTAACATAAAAACCATTAAGCTCCAGTATGACATTGTAAAATGTTGTGCTCAGTCATACACCAATTAATGCTCCTGAGTCTTTGAGGAGAATTCTTGTATCATGCAATTTTTTATTCAATTCAATTTTAAGCTAAGAGGGATGTTTTACATTTTGGATTCACTTTACAAGAGTCCAGCAAAGTGAAATAATTGTCACATATATATCTTGGTAGAGATCAGCTCTGGAATCCTGCTTAAAACCAAAGCTAAGCTTTCTAATACTGCAAAAATACATTTTTTTGTCATATTGTTTCTTTTTTGTTTACAGGATAACAAAGTCGACCAGGAGGAACAAGACCAGGAGGAACAAGAACGGGCCATTCGTGAATACAATGAAAATCCAAAAGGTGTGAGCGTATTTTACTTTCAAAGCATGAGTTTAAAAAGGCTAGATACCTAACATGCATGCATACACCTACATTTATATGTGCATGTATATGCTGTGGCTGAGTAATTATAGCTTCCACATATGTATGTGTTCTGTTTTATACTTTCTACTGTCACATGGCCCACGTAGCCAACTATGAAATGTATGACATCAGCTTGTTCTGTTCTCGTTGATAACCATCACAGCTTCTTTGCCTACAAATATCAACATTACTCATGGCTGCATAGATGTCAATATTAAGATGCTTGAGACAATGTTTTTACTACTTTTTTCATCTCTGTAATCAGTATTATTAAGTTGAGCCTTTGCTTCTCTGGGAGCACTGCTAGGTCCTATGGCCCATGACTGCATTGACCTAGAGCCAGTGCAGGCCATGCTGTTAGTACCCCAAAACCCTGGCCTGAGGCTTTGGTCCATTTCCAAGCCTACTCTAAGCATCAGAGGAGACTGTGATCGCCCTTGAGATGACCTACGCTTTCTATACCCAAATCATCTGGGTTTTTTTTTTTGCTGTACAACTCCTTTGTTAATTATGTTTCTGCCTCATCATATCACAGTGTTTTCTCATCAAGTTCTGATTAAAAACAGTTGTCTCTAAAGCCAGGCACGGTGGCTCATTCCTGTAAGCTTCAGCCTATGAAGTGACTGGGGCTAGGGATTGTGGTTCGAGTCCTGCTCGGGGCAACACCACGAGACCTAGTTCCAAGAAAAAGTAGCTGGGTATGGTGGCATGCGCCTATAATCCCAGCTACCTGGGAAGCTGAGGCTAGGAATCGCTTGAGTCCGTGGTACCCCGGGCAACATGAGCCTACGGTTCCATGGGCAAATAGCAAGAGACCAAAACCAAAAAACAGAAATAGTTGTCTCTAATAGTGGATATCTTATCTGACCTTAAGAAGGAATAGTTTCCTTAATCATATTTTCTTCCTAACTTCTGCAGAGTGATACATTATAGAATAATCAAAGCAAATAATGTGTCTACTTCATGAGTATTCTTTAAAAGATCATTATTCTACTATGTAACACAAAACATGAAGAAATAACATGTCCACTTACAAGAAATTTAATTACAAGTAGGTTAGCTTAAGAAAAAGGCAATTTATATTTCACAGAAATTTGCTTTAACATTTACTGTTACCTTTGTAGTCATATTTGGATGTTGGCCATCTAAGTATTTACCCAGGTCAGTACATTCTGGGCTTTTTGCCTTAACTGGGCTTTTACGGATATATACACAGTGTAGACCTTGTCCATTACTTCAGCAGTAAGCTCTTGGTAGTTATTGCTCCATAATTCAGGGTTGATAAAGTTTCACAAAAAACATAAGGATTTCTCATTTTCTCATTAATTAGAAAAAATATTTCTAAATATATATCCTATTGTAGGAAATATGTATGCTCGTGCAAAGAGTGGTTCTTCAGAAGTCTTGGAAGATAGTGCAAATGTAAAAAAGTCCAAAAAGGTAAGTGAGATGAACTCTTTGATGTTAAGACCAAAGTATTGAATTGCTCTTTTTACTTTTCATATGGATATATACATAATCTAACTCCATGAATAGGAGGGTTTTTTTTTGACCCTAAGGCATGTGAGGTATTTCACATTTTAACATGCCTTTTTATCTATTTAAATTATGAGTTTGGTTGCTCTGTCAAAATTTGACAGCGTTTTACTTTCATTCATCCCATCATGCTGATTTGCCATATACTCAAGAACTTTATTGTTTCAATATAAGAGTCTTACAACCACCAGTATCTAAAAGAGAATATGGCAAAGCCAAGAACAGAGAAAATGAATGAAAAAATTAAAAAAAAATACAATGTCTTGCTTGAAGACATTGTAACGTGAGGCTTTACTTGCTCTCATTGATCATACCTGTTTTGGTATGTTACAGGTGTAATGTATGTCTTCTCCTAGAAATAAGTGACTTTTGCACTTGTAAAAGAACTTCCTTAATCATGATACTTAATCATGATACACATTTCAGGAAGACCATATTTCAGGTTAGAAGTGTCAAGTGCACACATGGAAGAAAGAAAAAAATGAAAGTCCTTATTTTTCAACTTCTGGTCTCAGGTTGACTTAAATGTCATTTCCTTTGTGACCAGGAACATTTCTGTAAAGTGTTATTATCCTCCTTAGTCTCAATCACATTTTGCAATTGCACAATTATTTGTATATTTATTTGCTTTATGTCTTTCTCTATTGGCCATCGGCTCCATGGGCACAGAAACTGTTTTCTGTTTGTTTTCATCCATCCGTAGTACTTACCATAGGTCCTGTACATGGTAAATTCTCAGTAAGTGTTTTTGGTCGACAATAAATTGGAAAATGTAAGAGGGTAAGAAAGAAGGGAGGCTGAAGGTACAGACAGGAGCAGCCTTGAGAGCAGTAAGCAGCCTGTCTTGCCATCTCTGAAGCTAGATACTGTTCTACAAAGCCCTTCAGAATTACTTAAGCAATTTTTAAAGTTAGTTTGGCCCAGATCCCCACATTGTTATCTTTTCCTAAAAATTATTCCATGTTCATTTTTATCTTTATAAATATTATAAGCTTCAACCATTATACCCACAAAAGAGTTGTGACTGGGCTCAAAGGACACTTTGGATTTATTATCCCTCAGATTTTTCACATATTATCAAAATTTACCAAGGCTTAGAAAGTTTGAGATTCTTTCTATCTAGTAGAACAGAACATTTAACAGATACACTCCTGTGCGTCTTGGCATTCCCATGAAGACTTGTTCCAATTGTAAGAACTCAGGGAACTTATCTGGAGAAGAAAATCAAATATAAGGGAGGAAGATGAAACCTAAGGAGTTAGGAGGGTAAGAACTTTAGAGAAGAAAAATGAAGTTAAGTGGTGGAAAAAATATTTGAAACACACCTCTCACCCAGTGAAAAAGCATATTACAGACTATACATGGTCAAGTTTCAGGACTTCTCAGACTCTCCTGTCTTCAGCACTGCTCCTAGGTGGTTCAGGCAGTTCAGATACAGAGGACAAGAGAGGGTTGAGGTGAGAGTAGGAGTGCCCTGTGGGAGGCAGACCCCTGCAGGGGCAGACTCAGGAGCTGCTGAAGCCAGGCCAGTTGCCATTCGAAGGGACAGAGGTGGGGTGTGAACAGTGCTGTGCTGAAGTATTTGATCTTAACACTTCGATTCTGTTTAAATTCCCATTGGTACCTATATTTCAGTAGATATTTCATTGGTTAAAGAACCACAAGTAATTAAAGTTGTATTTTAAAAGTCAAGCAGTCATGATTCTATTCCCTACTTAAAGAACTGTCATTCTACATATTTTTCAAAAGGAAATAGATAATTTGATTGAGATTTCTTTTTCAGCCATGCCTTTTACTTTTTTTTTTTTTTTTAGACTAGGTCTCACTACTTTTGCCTGTGGAATCGCAGGCTCATGTTGCCCGGGGTACCACAGACTCAAGCAATCCCCAGCCTCAGTTTTCCAGGTAGCTGGGATTACAGGCACATGCCACTACGCCCAGCTATACTTTTTTGGAACTAGGTCTTGCTACGTGCCCCCATTGGCACTCAAACTGCAATCCCTGGCCCTGGCTACAGCTTCCTAGGTTGCCACTTACAGGCATGCGCCACCATGCCCGGCCAACATTTGCTTTTAATCTTTCATTGACACCATCTGAACCAAATAAACCAAACTTTTTTCAAAAGTTATAAAATAATGCGGAAAAGAGAAAAAAGTAAAGTAGTCCACCTGCTCATTTCAATATAAATGCATATTTGAAATTTTGCACGCTCCCCTTAGTCAATTTTATAAGGGTTAAAGAAGAAGAATTATACTCATGTCTATATGATAGAATTTACCATTGCATATGTGGTAGACCTCATAAAGACATTATGAGTTAATGATAAGACTTGATAAGATATTGAGTATCTCACTTACTGAAAATTCTCTTGTGCATGTAATTTCTTCCAGATTTTCCTCTTTAAAAGGATGTCATTGATAAGTCAAAAAAGTGCACAGAACAGTGAGCTGCTTCCCGAGATGAAACCAATAGGAGATCAGATAACTTCAAGAGGCCCTAAGAACTACACAGAGCAAAATCATCAAGATACTTCACCTCCAGTTTCTGCAAGAAAGTCAAAATCTTGTACGATACTATAAATACACATTTATGTTTCATGGTCACCAAGCACATTGTGATCTATACTTGAAAAACATGACTTCTGAAGGAAAGTTTCTCATAAACCTTTAAAGATAAAGATATTAATTAATATGTTTTATTTGGTGTGACCAATACACGACCAATTTTGTTATTTATTTATGATAATATTTTTGACGAGCAATTTCCAAATGTATCTCAGAGTCTCCTTCAAATGTTGTGGCCTTAACTGTTCAGTGTTGCATAAAAATATATTTTTGTATGTGAAAATTAACTTAAGATATTTCATAGTTTTTACTAAACAGTTTTACTTTATAATTCCATAAAGCAATATTTGCGATTGCACGACACTGTAACAGTTTTTGATGTATTTGCAATTTTTAAAAACAGCAAAAATGTTTTTGACGAACATATTTTAATAAACTGCATCTGGTCCGCTTACTATTTAAATGGATGAATGTGAATATAATTTGGAGGTACTTGGGGTTATCAGTTGATAAAATGCAGGCAAAAAAATCTAATTTTAAAACTTTAAAATTAGGACATAGAATGCAGTGACCTCTGAGTAAAGAAAATATCCATGCAACTGTAAACAGTATGTATCTGTGCTTTTCACTCCAGTCTTTAGTGGGGTGACTTGGCATGAAAACACTACAAATGCTGTAATGTGATCTGGGGTGTTTGGCCACTGCCGAGATCACTGCCATTGGAGAGCCCCACACAACCAGGCCCACCCCTTCTCACCAGTTCTAGTGCTAACTGTGCTCACCTGAGCTGGCTCCCTCTCACAGTGCTCTCCCCCAAGGAATAGGAAAGCTAAAGCCTTCGGGTCTACCCTACTGGAATCCTCGCTTCTGCTCACAGACGCTTCTTATTCCATGGAGCAGACTACCTCCATTTTCCCCATTCCAGCTTCCACCTGAAAACCTTTTATTCTTCGGTCAATCACCATTGTCCCATTAAACAAAGACAAACTTCATTTTCGCATTTCATTCAGAGTCTGCAAGTCTAGAGTAGATGTGATTTTGAAATCTTAACAAAAGGTTTCTGTGTAAACATTACCTTTAGTGCAATTCAGATTTTATTAATGTTAAGTTTAATAAAATTATTCTGCTTTTGCCACTATGGTGGCACTAGTTCAGTATTGCAAAACTACTTCCCAAAACACAAGCTACAGTAGCCAAGTGGAAGCAGAGCTCATAAATGCTGCTAAGACAGGTCAGTAGTAGGCAGAATTCGGAGATGGGCCTACAGGCTGCCCGCTGCAGGTGTGCTTGCTCTGAAGACCCCTTCCCCCTTGAATACGGGCGTGAGCAAGGAATATGCAGTCACTCTGCTGCTTGGGTTAAATGGGAATGGTGAAAGACTTGGCAGATGGAATTAAAATCCCTAATCTGTTAACTGCAAGGCACTGAATTCTACCAACCACCTGGAAGAACCTGGAAGAACCTGGAAAATCCTCAGGTTAGACGGCAGCCCTGGCTGGCCCGTTTCTTCAGCCTGTGAGACACTGAGCATTGGGCCTGCTCAGCCGTGCCCAAGCTCCTGACCCACAATACAGTCTTCATTCACTAAGCTCATGGCAATTTGTTGTGCAGCAATGGGTCCTTGAGAGCCATCTTATTCTCTCTCTCTGACAGCATCCCTCATCAAAGCCAGTAAGGGAGAGTAATAGAGGCTACTCATCAGACAGGGGTCACAGCGTCAAGTAACATTGTCATGGAAGTGACATCCTGTCACTTCTAGTATTGTCTATTGGTTTAAACCAAATCATAAACTCCACCCACACTCAAGATGAAGGCATGACACGAGGGCATTGTGCAACCATCTCAATCTGGGTAGGTTTATCGGTTCTAGCAGTTAAAGAAGAATGCTGGAATCCTCTGTTGGTTTTACAGCTTGAACACTCGGGGCCAGGTACACAGGCACACCAGGTAGGGAGCTGGGTCAATTGTATGGCAAACAGGCAGGCTAGGCATCAGGGGGCTGGGAGGCTGGAATCTTCACACTCTTCCTCTGGCCTCTTTCTCTATGCTTGCTTTCTTATACTCTCCTCCCAGGGTGACGTCACTCCTCTATCGCCTCCAGGTGAGCCAATTCACACATGCGCACACCCATGAACCAGGCATGTACAATCATGGGGAGGGCACAATACCACAGCTGCTGGTCATAGAGGCTATAGCAGAAGGGTGAAAATCCTGATAGTTCATTTACCCTACAGGCATGAAGACCGAGACACAAAAATCCTACATTCCATCTTACGCTTTCCCCATCATGGTCACTGCAAGGAGAAAGGGGACAGGTTAGGGACCACAGAGACATTTTCACATCATAGCACTTGGAAATGAGGCAAAGCATGTGAGACGCTCATAGAGTGACCTTGCTTTGTCAGAGATCTCGAAGCAATTTAGACATTTAATAAGGTGGTTTACCGAGAATCAGTAACACCAAGAATATGTTAGTGATACAAGAAAATACTTTTATTAAAACCTATAAAACATTAGACCAGCCACCTGCCCTAGGACTGAAAATGCTTGTATTTATTCTCTAACTTTGGTTTCATATCTGGTTTTTCCATTGGAGAACCACCTCCTTGTGCCAGATGTTATGCCAGAACTCAGAAAACAGTCACAGTGTATAGTAAAATGAAGAAATTGAAGATACTGTGACAGTCTAAAAACCTGTTTCCTAGGATGGAAAGGAGATTAGTGGACACTAAAAACAAAAAAACTAAGCATATTTAAGAACAATAAAATAATTAAATCATTGATAGAATCAAATAATCTATTTGTACTAACTTAAAGACTTGCATTTACTAATAGAGTTTTAGCAAAGTGAAATAATTCATTTTAATCCCCAAGCTATTTTGACTCTTCTTTCTATAATAATGTTGCTTTGCACACTTTTTTAGGGACCTGAAAATAGAATTTGTTGACTGGAGAGGGAGGCAGTACTGATAACATTCAGATTATGTTGGGTCAAATTTTAAATAGATGCTAATTTGCAAAATGTCAGTGGTTAAGGTATTATGACAGCAGAAAGAGCATACAAGTTCACATCACAACATTAAAGATGACGAAAAAATTGGCTGTCACTAAAACCCTCTTACCTATGAAGAAAGGCATAGTTTTGGAAAGATGCTTGTATTAGTTTCCTAGACTTTCTGCAACAAGAACCATAAACTGGGTGGCTTAAAGCAGAAATGTATTGTCTCACAGTTCTGGAGGCGTTACCTGCAATCCAGGTGTTGGGAGGGCCATGCTCCACCTGAAGGCACCTAACCTCCATGTTTCTTTCCTAACTTCTGGTCACCTCCAGCATTCCACGGCTGCAGACCCACCCCTCCACGCCTATGTCCTCACATGGCATTCTCGCTTATCTTCCCATTGTCTTCCTTCTGTGCATGGCCATCTGCGTTTCCAAACGTCCCCTTTTTAAAAGGACACTAGTGTAGGGGACTAGAATTCACCCTAGTGACCTCATTTTAACTTAATTACTTTCTTTAAAGACCCTACTTCCAAAGAGGATCACATTCCGGGGTACAAGGGTTAAGACTTCAACACATCTTTTTGCACAGATAGAGATCAACCCATAGCAATGCTTCAGTTTGAAGGCATCCAAAAAATATCTTCTGTTGTTTGTAGTCCCTGCTGTCTCACATTCTCACTATTACTCTCCTAAAATGCAAACTCTTGTCATACCCTGAATCTCTAATGAGAAAGCATCCTCAGTGGAGATACTTTGTGATGCTGAAATGTCCATCTGATGTGTCTCCAGCTACATCAAAGCAGGAATTGTGATGGGGCTGTCCTTTCTAGGCCCCCAGGTATAATGAATGCAACTAAATGTTATATGATTATCAGATTATCACATTTGTAGTTGTTCAGTTTGAATGAGGGTCTGTGTCTTAGAAGTATGGTAAGTTTAAACTCAGTTGTTTTTTAAGGCATTTACCAAGTGATTCATCACAGTGCAATTCTACCACCCATCACCTGTTAAGAATCCTATATGGAAAAGAAAGTCTTTCCCTAATCAGGAGACAATCTGTCTCTTCCAACTAAAGTAGTGAAAACCATCAGACACATTCAAAGCAGGGCCAACTAGTTTTATAATCACCAAGATTTGGAAATGTCACCAGACAAGGGAGCAGGTCCCAGATAGTGTGACACCCGCCCCCAGCAATACAGGTGGGTAACCTGGGGAGAACCAACTGATGGTCTCTGCTCCAATCACTGGGAATTGGAAGATGGACCAAGGGCCCCTGCTTCCAAGCCCAGAGAAAGGGCTCTTGAGATGCTCTGGTCATGACTGAGGACTCCACAGACACCAGGAGGCCAGGCGAGTAGTTAGTCATTCGTTGATTAGTGAAAGAGGGAGGAAAGAGCACTCTGGGGAGACCTCTCTGGGCGTGAGAGACTCCCTGAGCTGCAGGCCTAATGGTCTATATAGGTTTTAGAACTGGGAATTTGAAAACAAAGGAATTAAACTGTATTTGACTGGAAAAGGTTAGGAACGTGAACTTGGCAAAAGTCCATTTGTCTGTCTGAGTGACACCATCCCTAGGTGAATAGTCATGGGCTGTGTGCCTGCAGCTGCAGTCTGACCCAGTCCACTCTGAAGAGAACAGCTCAGGGATGCTCAGGCAGGGAAAAATAAAACCACACTGGGCCAAGGACATTTATGGCAGCAGATGTCAGCACCTAGAGGTCAGATTTATTTAACCTCTTGATTACCAATCTGAAAAAGCTTTGCTGGTAGCAGCAAAGTTCTCACTTTGTGTTCTGTCCTGTTTTTCTCCCGGGATTCTTCCTGTCTCAGTAACAAGAATGAAAACCAAGTTGTTATCACAGACTCACCCCACAGGATACTTAAGTGGCAATAGAATGGAATGAGACTGAATAATTATACTAATTTCTTTATCATGCTCCTGAAACTCAACCAAGCAGTTTCGGCCTCCTTTGATTTCACGAGGCTACCAAAGTTGAAAATACTTTAGAAAAATGAAAATATTTTCAGACTTAAAGTTTCCTTTTTCTGGGATGCATGAATTAAAGAGTCTTTGTCTGATAGTTCTTTTAAAAGCACAGGATATCTTTTTAGACAGAATTTTTTAATGCGCTTTACTATTTTTACCTTTATAATAAGAAAGCAAATGAAAAAAGGGGACAAATCAAAAGGTTGGAAAATGTTTGGCACAGAAATGAGAGGGATATTTCATTGAATAAAACAATGTGCTTAAACTAGGTGTCGTGTAATGAAAGTATTTTCAGATGCTACACAGGTAAGCATATTGGAGCTGCTGCCCCTCTGTTCTAGCTGGTGATTTCTGTCTCTCATTTCTGAGCCCAATAGAGCCAGACCCTCAGCCATTTCTAAATGAAGCTAAAATTTGTGTTTTTATGTGGACAGTTGGTTCATGTGTGTGTGAGATAGCTGCAGTACCAAACTTGGCCCATAGGGGGCAAATATGTGCGTGCGTGCGTGCGTGCGTGCGTGCGTGTGTGTGTGTGTGTG
>PVHY01011659.1:0-47124 GCA_004024945.1 Uropsilus gracilis | reverse complement strand
AGAGATGGAGCTTAAGCTAAGAGGAATACCTTCTGTCTCTCCAGTCCCCTCTGGCACATGAGAGGGTGGGCCACAGCACATCTCTCACCTGTCACCCAGCTTCCTAACCTTGCTAACCTATTAGTGATGGCTGTTGCCCCCACAGGTAAATCCTCCTGTTACCGCGCATCCCTGCATCCTCCCTGCTGCGTGTCACGTGTGCTTTGCTCCTTTCTCATGACATCATTGTGACATTTCCTGGCTGGGGTCTAACAGGGGCTTCACAGCTTCATTAAAGTGGGACCTGGACATGCTTCCCAGGATCCCCATGCTGTGGGCTGGCCTCACAGAGAGATGTCAACTTCTTCTATCTTCTTCATTCCACATGCGACTCCTAACAAAATGCCCACATTTGACATGAGATCTACTGAATGGGCACTGGTCACTCTCACGGGTCTTGGAGTGTCAGGCCTCCTGCTGAGACGGGGCTGTGATCTGGGCAACTGCATATAGTGCTGGGTCCTCATCCACCTCCTTGGAGGAGCTAGGACACCCAAGTCCTGTCTCATTCCAGGGAGCCTTGCCCTTCTCCCATCTACTCTGTACCCCCAAACCTTTAGCAAGATTGAGAGGCTTAGAGCCCTAGCCTCCAATACTCTCCCGGCTCCTGCTGGAAGGTTTGACAGAGACAGGGCCCGAGCCTGTTATCCCAATCCCAGTTTCTGCTCTGTGCTTATTCCCACTCGCTGCCCTGGGAGATCATTATGCTACGGTGATTTTCCCCAGGCCCAAGGAAGTAAGCTTTGGTCAACCCACAGTGCAGGCATTTTGTTCTTGGGTTATTTCTCTATTATTTTCACTGTGTCTGTGAATGAGAGGAAACCAGCATTTCTCTCCAGGAAAAATCCAGGTGGGAAGAAAGAAACAAAATGGCTTTTGGAAACCCAGCTATTCCCACCAACAAAACTTCTCAAGCAAAAACAAACAAAAGGACAAAAAAAAGTACAAGTAACCAGCTGATAACAGAACCGAAACCCACAGCAAGGGAAGGGGAAAGAGGGAGAGGAAACTCAGGGGAAAGATGAGCACCAGGGATCATGATGATGGTTCATGGATGAGGTGGTAGTCGGAGAGATGATGTGGTAGTGGAGTTAAACGATGTAAGAAAAAACACGTATCAGTAAAAGAATATATATAATCTGTAAAAGAATTTAAAAAAATACTTCTCACATATTGAAAACTGCTTAAGACCACTGCCTTCTGTCAAGACTTACACCTGACCCACGACCTCCAGCAAAATAGTATCTTTATGCTCTAAGATTACAAGGTACTCTCCAACTCCCTTGGTTCTTTCCCATCACCATTCATCACCCCATTTGTTTACCTCTGTCAACAAATAACCTCTGTTACATGATCCATCAGCTGAATCAGCAGCTTGGCCAGGAAAGTTCCCACATCCATCAACTTGACCTCCAAGACCCAAGCCCTCCTTGGCCTCCCTAAATGCTACCATCACCGCATGGTCTTCCCTGATAGCGCCCCCACCCTAGCTGAAAGTGTTCTCCCCTTCCCTCCAAGGCCACCCTGCAGATGGCCTACATCTCTCCTGTGAATGCTTCCTGCCCTTGCTTGCTACGTCTTTGAGCTCTGGAAGAATGAAAATCCCTTGTGGTATGTTCAGTTGAAGAACTCTATCCATGACATCAAAACCTATTTAATCTATTTCTTCTAGAATGACTCAGTGACAAGGAAAAAAATGGCTCCAGCAGATATATTTGTTTATGTTCTTTCAGCAATGAAAACCTCACACACCTTTCCCCTTTTTACCTCAACGACCAGGAAACTTCGAGATAATTTCCAGTAATCACGTCCCAGTGTATGGTCACACCTGCTTCTGTGTCAATTAATTGGTCTTTGTTGTTTCTTTTTTCCTCAAATTCTCTGCAGAAGTAGGTAATTTAAACAATCTAATAGACATGCATACACATAAATATGGCACTGTATATACTGTTGTAAACCAGTATTACTTCAATTAAAAAATCTTTTAAAGATACTGTATTACAGCCTGTCCTCCTCGATGAAGCAAATCTTCTACAAAGAAATGAAGGCCCTGTGATTGCAATGTCTTCCCCTGGCACTGCAGCATTTCCCCCCTTCCTTAAGTATCACTTGTATCAGTGGTAAAGCAGTAAAAGTAGATGTTTACTTCCTCCCAGTTAAACAGACAAGAATCTCAGAACTTAGCATCATAGATTAAAATATCCTATTTCAATAGTAGTAAAATATAGTGTTAAAATATCCTAATGTGGATCAGCTACAAAACTCCACTCCCCCATAAAACAATAATAAGACTGGTAAACATGGTCAAGATCAACACTTACAGGATGAGGCAGTCTCCAATTCCCTTGGTTCTTTCCCATCACCACTCATCACCATATCTTTCCCATCACCACTCATGGAAATGAACCCAAGCCTTACCATAATCTGAGGAGTGCTTTTACAAAGGAAAATAAAAGCTGAATCAGTTAAGAATGGTGAGTTTTCTTGCTGTGAATTTCCTTCATGGGTATCCCCTCTCTCCAACTCTGTGGTTTTTACAACCAAAAGTCTCACAACCCCAGTTACTGGGGGAACAACTGGCTTAGTAACCACTGAAGAGAGGCAGGATGACCTTGGAGTTCCCCCAAAGTTCTGTACCCAGAGAACTGTTCCTATTTCACCTATTTCAGGAAGTCCCCTGAAAGCCTCCAAGCCCAGGGCTTGTTTCCATTAAACCCAAAGCTTGCTGTGTGGATGATCCTTTCCCTGGGGTATCTGTCCAAAAAGATCACCAGCAGTTGCTAAATGTGGCTGCTACCCTAGGTGGACGAAGCTTTTGGAGCAAACAAGAAGCTGGTTTTTACTTTTAAGTTGAAGGAAGCATTGGGAGTACGAGAGTCTGCTAGGAGGCTTTGAAAAGTCCAGCATGATCCCAGGAATCTAGAACACCAGATGCTGGGCTGTGTGCCTGCTCAAGAAACACCTGAGATTGTTAGAAATTCAGGTGGTAATTATAATCCTCAGAGTAACCAATGAGAAAATTGATGAAAGGAAAACATAAAAAGAACAACGAGCATGTTAAAATGGTGCACTAGAAAATAGCTATTTAATATAAAAGAACATAGGAAAGGGGGAATTTTAAAGATTGAAGATATGCAGAAAATGAATAACAAAGAGGTAGACAGTAATCCTACCTTACTAGTGAAGGGTAAATGGATTAAATGCATGTGGGTTAAATACTTCAGTCAAAAACAAAGGCTGGCAGGATGGATTTTTCTGAAGCTGTCTACAAAAGATACTTGAGATTCAAAGATAGAAAAAAAATACATTTTCCACAAAAAGTATAGAAAAAGATACAGATCCAAAGAGAGCAAGAGTGGCTCTACTAACAATCATATAAAAATCCCAAAATTGTCATTAAAGACAACGAAGACATTTTTAAGTGATAAAAGAACCAAATCACCAGGCATATTACTCAGCAATAAAATGGTATGAAGGACTGACATATGTGACCACATGGATGCACCTTGAAAATTACCCTAAGCGAAGCAAATCAGTCACAAAGATCACGTCTGATGCGCATCCATGTACATGAAATGTGCAGAACACACAAACCGAGACACAGAAGCTAAGCAGTGGTTATGGTGCCAGGGTGGGTGGGAGTTCATGGCTAGTGGCTGCCAGTGAGAATAGGGCTTCTTTTGTGGAGTGATGAAACTATTCTGACCTTTGGAGGAAGGCTGCCCAGTCTGAGAGGATGCTAACATCACTGAGCTGTACTTTTATTCCAAGGCTACATTTCATGGTATGGGAATATATTTCAGGAAAGCCATTATGTACAAGCTCGATTCAGGAAACTCTTCATAAGGTTTCTGAAGAGCCAGCCTCTGCTTGAATACTTGTAAAGACACCACGCTCACATCTACATAAGAAGGGACTGCTCCACATCCAGATGGTGCTTTGGGAATCTCTTTCCTAATTATGGCATTCCTCACCAACAAACTTTGGCTTTGATATAGCCAAAGCCCCCACAATATGCTAAAAAGCTCAACATTTCATGGTGATTTCTTAAATGAAAAAACAAGTAACAGAAGAGTGTATTATATAACAGAATTCCTATCATGATCCCACTTAAGAACTTATTAAATCAATCCAAATGTCCCAAGACAGATGACTGGATGAAAAGGATGTGGTTCATATACACAACGGAATATTGCTCATCAATGAAAAATGACAAATGTGACGATTTCATGGTAACACGGATGTACTTAGAAGAAATCATATTAGCAGAAACAACTCAGAAAGAAAAAGACAGAAACGAAATGGTTTCGCTAATATATGAGACATAGGAAAAATCAACAAAAAGCCATGAGGAAAAGCCAAAACAAGCTAACAGCCAAACTGAAGTACACGACTGGGGGTGGGGGGGACAGGAGAGGGTAGGAGCGGTCAGGGAGGGGAGGTGGTGGGTGAACCCCAGGGATTACAAAGATGTGAAATTTGTATATAAATAAATATTTTTTTAAAAAAGAAACTTATTAAATCAGCATTGTGTGCGTGTATATATATAATACCTGATAGATAGAATGTCACATTCATAAGCAGGAAATATTTCTTGATGAATATTTTCAGATCTTCCGGGACGTCTTGGGGAAAGTTGGGGGGAATCTTAAAGATATTTTCCAAATTACGACATTTAGTACTAGTTTGATTATTTTGGAGGTAAACACCTTATTTCTCCTTGGGGTGGAAATCCCTGATATTTGAATTCACTATCTGCTTCGCTGTCAGCCGGTTCCTCACATGGGATGTTTTAGGAAGAGCCCCACGCGCTCTGTGCCTGACGCCAGCAGGCTGGTTCTAAAGGCGTCTGAGGTGGCCCGGGCAGCTCCGACTCCTGTAAGCGCCCCTGTCTCCCACCGCACGCATCGTTTGACCTCACCTGAGCCCTAAACAGAGAGACGCTCCGCCACTTCCTCATTACATCATTGTAACGTCTCCTTGCTGGGGCATATGTGGAACGTGGAAGCAGGTTAAGAGATGGAGCTTCAAATAAAAAGATTTTTCAAAAACCTCCCGTCTCTCCAGCACCCTCGGGCACACGAGAGGGTGGGCCACAGCACGTCTCTCCCCTGTCACCCGGCTTCCTGACCTCTTTGGAATGTCCCAAGAGACACAGGACCTATTCGTGATGATTAGCTGATGACCGCTGCCCCCACAGGTACATCCTCCTGTTATCCCGCATCCCCGCAGCCTCCCTGCTGCGTGTCACGTGCGCTCTGCTCCTTCCTCGTGACGTCATTGTGACATCTCCTTGCCAAAGTGCATAAAAAGCTTCACAACTTCATTAAAGTTAAACCTTTTAAAGACGCTTCCCAAAATCCCCGTCCTGTAAGCTAGTCTCACAAAGCACTATCAGTCGCTTCCATCTCCTTCCTTCTCCTTCCACGCACAACTCCTAACAGGTGTCTCTATTAACCTCGAAAACGCAGCAACCAAGAGAAGCGACTTGTGTGAGACAGACGGTCAGCGCATGGTAGCACCGGGGTTCGAGACCCGTAGTCCAGTTTTAGATGGTCCTCTCCAAACGCCACAGAATCTGTCTCCCGGCCATCTCTGGGACCCAGTCCTCAGCTCAGCCCTACCACCCCGCTTCCCAGGGACAGGGACCCTCTCTCTGTCTAAAGATAGCCTCCCCATGCCAACAGCACCCAGGCTTCTCCCTCTGGCTTCCCATCAGGGCTTGTGGCTTCCAGCAACTGGAGGTGTTGGGGGGGGGTGGTGAGCAAAGAACAGCGGTGGAGGAGGTGACGGCCAAGACCAGTGATTAAGCTGAGGCTGACCTTACACACAGCTGGAGGTGGGGGTAAGTCTGGTACCTACTTACTACCCTTGCCCCCTCCCTTAAACTCCACCTGCCAGAGCCCATGCCAACAGTGCCCCGCCACGGACATGACTTTCATCCCAAGGTTCACTCGGACCTGCCTTCCGGGTCTGCTCAAGAGCCATGCAAAGCCCTAAGTTGTCCTGTGATCAGAACTCCCTTGCTGGGACTGAAGGCAAAGCCAGTGGAAGGTTTGGAGGACACCAGTTTCTTGTAGGAGGGGGAAAGGGTGAGGAAGACAAGGCAGAGACAGAAAGGGGAGGGAGGAGGGGGAGAGGGAAACCAAGATGACCAGATGGCCAGAAAAACAGACTCTGCAATTGAATTCGCTGCTGCTCCACCACCTCTCTGCTCAACACTAGCAATTACCCCCGCTCTCTTTTGGAAGTCGTTCATCATTGCGAATCCAATGCTAACCTGCTGCAAAATGAAGTCGAACGTCTCGCAAGCCATGTAGGACTTAATGGAATCAACGAAAGGCCTGCTGGCGAGCAGGACCACAGGCACACTTCCACGAGCACGAACCGAGCAGAGAGCGGTGAAAAGGCTGATGGGAAAATCAACGGCAGATGGCAAGTCTCACCCGAGAGCACGGAAATGTCAAAGGCTTAAGACAGAAATAAGCCGGAGAGAAAAAGAGAAACACGGGATGGCCTCGCTTCTGGGAGGGAAACAGACAAACCGATGGACGAGAGAAAGTTAAAACGGCCAAGTGAACTGCAGCATCGAGCAAGGGGGGAGGGGAGAATCGGAGGAGGGGCGGGCAGAGGAGGTGAAGATGGTTCACGGGTGATAAGGTGCTGAATAGACAATGACGTAAAATATACATATAAATTTTATAATCCAGATTTATACGTAAAATATATATATAAAATACATACATTTGGGTAAGGCAGTTAAATGTGTCCTATTTTTTGCAAAACGAAACAACAAGCCTTTTGAAGCAAATGCTAAAAAGTCAGTCGTAGGACAAAGGCTGTCTTCCGGTCAGCTACTTCCCAGCTTTGTCAAGGAATCCGGCTAGGAGGTCAGCACCGCTCTTACTGTTAGCAGATTTTAAGACTAACTTGAGCTTATAACCTATGCTTCTTAGCTACATAAAGGTGAACATAAAGTTAGTGCCCTGGTTTTCAGTTTCACATTCAGGTCCCAATCTAACTTCCCTGAACTCCCACACCCCTGCTTTCCCATCCATCCCTGGTGGATGGGCACTGGACGATCCATCAATCACTGAAGGAAGTAACGCCGACTGCCCTGAGGTAAGGAAGCCCCTTACCTCACTCGGACCTGCACTTCGCCCTCTCTCTGCTCCTGCATGATGATTCTGCTCCCATCGCATGATGGTTGCTAGGGAAACAGACAACACTTGTAACAGGACCAGCGAGCGTGGACTCATCTGCTCCTCGCCTGGCAGCAACGAGCAGCTGCTTGTCCGCTCCCCGAGGGATGAGGACGCTGAGGCCGAGGGAACCTAACCTCTCGCCCGCAGCCGGCAGCTGGAGAGCGACACCTGGCAGCCGGCTGGCTCCTGCGGGGCTGAGCACCGTGTTCTGGTCCACGGTGCCATCGGCGGACCGTGCGCGCCCATGGACTCAGCTTCCCGAGGCTGAAAACCCCGCTTCTCCCTGGGAAGCGACGCCGTTTCCGGGCTGGCCCGGGTCCAGACTTACCGGGCCGTGTTCAGGTTCCGATAGAGCCGGCCCAGCGACTCCAGCAGCCTCCCCTCCATCTCCCGGTCCCGGAGGCGCTGGGCCAGCGCCAGCCAGTGCTCGTGATAGGTGATGCAGGCCGCGGGGTCGGGGCTCACGGAGCTGTAGAAATGGCAGAGGGATTTGGTGACCCGAAGCTGACCTGGACATGAAGCAGGGACAGGAATGAGATGAGCGGATCCGGCCTGGGAGAGGCGCCTTCTGAGACTGCTGCCTAGGACACCCCGACGGACAGACGACGCACTTACTCTTCAGGTGCCGGTGCCGGAGGCCGAACAGCAGGGCCACCTCGTAGCAGAGGCGGCCGCCGGCCAGCTGCCGGCCGGCCACGAGGACCTGCGCCAACCAGAGCAGCACCTGCACCAGCTCCATGTCCGTCTCCAGGCTGGCCGGGAGCCCCGAGTACAGCTGCACGGCCCGCCACAGGTAGCCCCTGGCCAGCCGCTGAGCCCCGGAGCCGAGGGTCAGGTGGCCGAGGTTGGCCAGCGTCACGGCCTGGTTGCGCACGTCCCCCGTCTCCCGGGCTCCGCCCAGGGCCTGCAGGTAGCTCCTGGCGGCCCTGCTCGCCTGGCCCTCCCCCTGGAAGGCGAGGCCCAAGAGGTTGTGGACCACCCCTTTCTGGGTCGGACTGCCCGTCTCCTGCAGCGAGCGCGACAGCGGCTCCAGGACGTCCACGGCCTTCCTGGCCTGGCCGGCCAAGAGGTGGGCCCAGGCCAGGCAGAGGGAAGACTCCAAAGCTTCGTGCTCGCTCAGCTGCTGCCCCAGCGCCAAGGCCCGGCTGAGGTAGTGGACGGCGCCGTCAGGAGACCTGTGCTGGAGGTGCACTTTGGACAGCACGAGGCAGACGGCCCTCTGCGCGCTCCGGTCAGCCTGCGCCTCACAGGCGGCCAGCGCCTGCCGCAGCGCCGGGCAGGCCAGCGCCGAGACGTCCGCCCCGCTGGCCGAGGCCACGCCGAGGAGCCTTCTGGCGTTCTGGAGGACCAGGTGCACCTGCCAGGGCGGGAGGGGCGTCCCCGGCCGGCGCGCCGAGGCCACGACGAGGTGCGGGAGGTACTTGCTGTCGTACAGGAGGCGCAGGACGCCGGCCAGGGCGTCCGAGGGAGGAGGGCGTCCACGCAGCAGCTGCAGGCGCTCGGCGAAGGGCAGCACCTCCTCGTGCCGCCCGAGTCTCAGCAGCAGCCGGGCGGCCAGGAAGCAGGCCCTGGCCTCCAGGGGGCCGCTGCCCACGGCGATGGCCTGGCGGAGCACGTAGGCCACCACGTCCAGCTCGCTCTTGGCGCTGGGCTCGCGGTCGGGCAGGCAGGCCAGCAGCGCGCCGGCCTTGTCCAGCAGGCCGGAGCCGCGCTGCCGCAGCCGCAGCCGCAGGTAGATGGCGGCCAGGTTGACGTAGAGCGCGGCCGCCAGGGGCAGGTCCGCCAGGGCGCCGCCCAGGATGCGCACGGCCTCCTCGAAGTACACCCTGGCCTGGGACAGCTTGACCTTCCTGAGGCCCAGCCGGCCCAGGAGGAAGCAGAGGCGCGCGTGGGCCCAGGTCCTGCAGCTGCGCTTGGCCCACTTCCTCGAGGCCTCCAGGTAGGCCGCGAGCTCGGCCTCCTCCGAGAAGCCGGAGAAGGAGGACGCGAGGAACGAGAACGAGAAGTCGTAGAGGCTCTTCAGATGGTCCGCGTAGCCCTCGTGGTCCAGGAAGGCCAAGATGGCCGCGAAGCCGCCCGCCTCCTCCTCCTCCTCCTCCTGCCCGAGGTCCATGAGCAGCTCGGGGTCATCCAGGTCACCGGGCCCCGGCAGGTGGTAGCTGTCCGAGGCGGCCGAGAGCAGCTCTTCCTCCGGGCTGGAGTCCTCGGAGCCGCTGGACCGTCGGGAGCCTGCGGCCGGACGCGCCTCCCTGCAGCCCTGGGGAGCTGGAAGGGCAGGCAGAGGTGAGCGACCCCGGGCGCCCGCGAACACGGCGGCCGGCGCTGGGCAAGAGAACGGGGGTCGGGCGGCGTGACCCCTACTCACCGCTCAGGTCGTCTGCATGGTCCTGGATGGCTTCGAACCCACCTGGACGGAAAGGAAAGAGCCGGGCGTCAGGCGGGAGCGGGGCCCGGCCCGGCCCTGCAGGGGTGCCCAGGCCCTTAGAGCCTGTGTGTGATCTGTCTAGCGTCCAGTCACCCTGAAGGACCGGCCAGCTTCCCTCCTTCGCCACCGGCTCGGGCTCTGGAGGCCGCGTTGTCTGACCCACTGGCAGCTGGGAGCTGAGGCGGAAGTGAGACGCAGAGTAAGAGCAGAAGATGCGGGCACCAGGCCCTGCGCCCAGAGGCGGGGGTCCGGGGGGCCTGGGGGGACCTGGGGGGCCTGGGGGGGCCTGGGAGGCCTGGGGGGGTCTGCGAGGGGGGCGAGTCGCCCAGCGAGTTCACAGCAGGGCCGGGAACACAGTCCCAAGCGCAGCCAGCCTCGTGGCCGCGGCCGTGACCTTGCTCCCCATTGCTGTGTGCAGCGACTCCTTCCTTCCGCCTTCCTCCTCCATCGCCCGCCTATGCCCAGCAGCCGCAGGTGCGTGCCCAGCGCAGGACTGAGGGGTGATGACGGACAGAAGCGGGCGAAGATGCCGCTGAGGCGCCGCTTGGGCCAGAAGCATCTCCCCGGGACGAGGTGGGCGAAGACAGTCTGGGCTGTTTTTAGGCTCTTCAGACGCCCTGAGTTTGGGGCTCTTGTGCGAGCCCTGGGCAGGGCGTGAGATAGGGCTGTGTCCTGTCCCAAAAGCTGCGCTTCTGATGCACAAATACAGCCTTTTGACCCACATCTGGTCCTGAGAGGCAGGTCAGGCCCCAGGAAAAGCATCTGGAGAAAGAGCGAAGCAGGCGGGGAGTGGAGGGGCCCTGGGGGTCGTGTGCGGAAGGAAGAAGAAATGAGACGGAAGAGATGGACAGCGATGTGCGAGGCCGGCCCGCAGCACGGGGGTCCTGAGAGGCACGTCCAGGTCCCACTTTAGTGAAGCTGTGAAGCCCCTGACAGACCCCAGCCAGGAGATGTCACAGCAATGTCATGAGGAAGGAGCAGAGCCCACATGACATGCAGCAGGGAGGATGCGGGGATGCTGATGACAGGAGCATGTACCTGTGGGGGCGACGGTCATCGCTAATAGGTCCTGTGTCTCTGGGGACATTGCACAGAGGTCAGGAAGCTGGGTGGGTGACAGGGGAGAGACGGGCTGCGGCCCACCCTCTCGCGTGCCAGAGGGGGCTGGAGAGGTGGGAGCTGCTCCTCTTACCCAAAGCCCCGTCTCTCTACCTGCTTCCTCATCCCAAAGGGGGTTGGGGGGTGTGAATGGACCTGAGGAACATGAGCCCTTTCAGCGGACGGGAGCTAGTGGAGGCGGCTGCAAAGGCGGAATCAGAGAGGGAAAAAGAAAGTGACGGGGCGTCCAGCCACAAGAGTCTCCCTCTCCCTGGCAGAGGAGCACGAGCCTCCTGTGCCCTGGTCCAGCCGCTCCTGTGCGCATGAGGACACAGCTGTCACCTGGCCACGCCTCTGCCACAGACTCCTCCCCGGAGCGTCACCACAGCTGTTTGGGCACCACAACCCCGAAGGCCCCGGCAGCCAAACTTGGGGGTGTGAGCCCCACTTTCACGTGCCTCAGCAGCGCCCCCCTCACTGTCTCTGAGGGTCTCCTGCCATCACACAGCAGCCGGCGCACTTGGCCCGACCCCACGGGCACAGATGGGGCATGAGCTACACAAGTGGCCCTTACAGCGAGGCTGTCCGTCCCCAGCGCACAGGCCTGGGGGAGCCTGAACCAACCAGCAGAATGCGGCTCTTGTCTGGGTGCCAAGGGCTGAACCGCATGCCAGCAGGAGGGGCCTACCGGGCTGTGCGACCCTGGGCCACAGCTGGTGGGTGCCCACGAGCCCTCCGAGCCAGCCTGAGGGTCCCTCCTGCACAGCCTCTGGCTCACTGAGCTCTGCCACATCTGCCCTAGCCACCCAAGTGGACACAGCATCTCCATCACTGCAGAGATGGGAGGGGCAGAGTCCGTCCTCGAACGCCGAGGGTGGGGAAAGGTACGTCCGGCAGGTCAGCGAGCTCTTCCCACAGCAAGGGAAAGGTGTCATTCATTCATTCACTCATTCATTCCTTCCACCAGGCCTTCTGGCATGCTAGAAACCACACCAGGCACTGAGATGCCGCCACCTGTAATGTCCCTGACAGTCCAGTGTCACTTTGGGGGAAGAGCAGTAAAGCCGAGATTGACTAGGAAATGGGGGTGGCAGTGCTTATCCCGGCTCAGGCTCTGGGTCACTTGGGCCTCAGTTTCCCAGTCTGCAAAGTGAGGAGCTGCTCGCGTTAGGCTCCTGCTAGCTGTCGCAATTCCGCGGCTCCACTTTGCTGCTGGGACGTCGTCTTGAATAAAGGACTCTGATAATAGCTCGGGACAGTTTTTTCCCCAAAGTCAGCCTGGGAGACTCCAGCAGTCTGACCTTCGTGTCACAGCTGAGCTCACTTCGTCGCAGCTCCTCGCTTCTAGGCAACAGACCCCGAAGAACAGAGAAGCGCTCAACATTTAAAACCAAAGATGCTGCTAATGGAACATGACCCAGATCATCAGCTGAATGGAGGTCTGGGTACCCGGTGCACTTGGGGGGCCAGACGCAGCTCTCTCTGGCTAGGACACCCTCTTAGTCCTCAGTCCTGGGCTTCCCAGGGGGGTCTGAGGAGGGGACACTCACTAAGCCGGTGGACGGATGCGATGTCGGTGTGAGCGAGCGTGTGCAGAAAGCTGGCGCCCTCCGCCTTCCTGCTGTTCCCCGGGACCCACAGCGAGCATCTCTCCTCCTCGCTGAAAAAGACGGAGTTCTTGGTCCTGTGTTGGGGCAAACAACATGGATGCGGATCAGTGCAAGGCTCCAGACGTGCCCCTTTGCCCCTCACCCTCGGTGTGGCCAAGGACCTAGAGCAGCCATCGCTCTTTGCCACAGCTGAAACCAGCCTCCTCTCCGCCGTGTAAGGCGTGCAGCATCCAGGAGAAGAGCAATGAACGCCGCCTGCCCCGGAGAACGGGGTCCTGCGGATCGCACCCAAGTGGTGAGGAAAATGCCCCCCGTTAAAACCGTCTTCCAAGAAAAGCCAACCCCCTTTTCTCAATGTCAATCTCAGACCCACTCTTTTTTTGGTCTCGCTATGTGGCCCGGGGTAGTCCTGATCCTGCGGACTCAGGCGATCCCCAACCTCAGCCTCCCAAGTAGCTGAGATTACAGGCACCTGACACCACACCTAGTTGCTTTTCGAGACCAGATCTCGTTATGTTGCCCAGGATAGTCTCGAACCTGCAAATTCAAGCGATCCCAAGCCTCTTGCCTCCCAGCACTTGGATTACAGCTGCACGCCACCATGGCTGGCTCTCAAACCCATTCTTTGAGACTACATGGTGCCAGTTTCAATGGCAGAAAGAAGAAAGGGCTGTCCCAATTGGAAGAGCTGCGAAGAGACCACCACAGAAGCTTCTTGGTCAGGTTATTTCAAGGAAACGCGAGGGCCGGTGACACGGTCTAGAGAAACGATGAAGAAAGGGTGACTATGATGTCACCCGTGACATCCTCATGAGGAGAGAGATGGACTTGTGTGGCACTGAGAGAAGATGCTCACGCTGAGGGTCGGGGGTGAGCAGAAGGAGAGTCGGCGGGGAAAACTGATTCTAAGTCATCTCGCTCTTTATAGTCATTCCATTTATACGTTGTTCAAACTAATTGCCCATAGAAGACTCTGGAAAGTAGAAGTGCCTCCAAAAACATTTGACCAGGACATAGCTGAACAATCTGAAAGCTCTCTTTCAGTAATCCAAGTGCTGGGAGGCTGAGACTGGGGACTGCTTGAGTCTGTGGGTTCGAGACTACCCCCTGCGACAGAGCAAGACCTGGTCTCAAAAAAGCAACCGGGCGCGGTGGCAGGTGCCTTTAATCCCAGCTACCTGGGAGGCTGAGGCTGGGGATCACTTGAGTCCGTGGGTTCAAGAAAACCCCAAGCAACATAGTGAGATCTGGTCTCGAAAAAGCAGCCAGGTGTGGTGTCGGGCGCCTGTAATCCCAGCTACCTGGGAGGCTGAGGCTGGGGATCACGTGAGTCTGCAGGTTCAAGACTACCACAGGCAACATAGCGAAACCTGGTCTCAAAAAAATAAAACAGAAAGAAAATTTTAAACTTCAAAATCTATTTTTACAACAAAAATGCTGTGGAGTCTGAATCAGTAACAACTTATGTGGAAGGGGGGTAATATGATCTCATTTGCTCTACACAACCTCCCCGTGAGGCATTCATGGTTCTTATCTTCTTTTTGCAAAGGGAGAGGGAGGCCCAGAAGAAAGAAGCTGGTGGTTAGAAAGTGGAGACGCGCAAGTCACCCCTTTATCAGCAGTCTGAGTTACCCGCAGTCACCAGGTCGGAAAATACTCCACCCGGTAAGATCAGTGGAGACGCTGGGCAACCACACTACTCAAGCTCTCTGCAGTATGTTGTGAGCGTTGTTCTACTTGGTCATCACTCACCACTGCTCATCTCTTCCCACGCCTAACTGAGACCTTCAGCTTTGCCGTCTGTGCATGAGCATAGGACATCTAGAGCCCGTACGGGCTCAGAACTACGCACTGTGCTAAGCATCCACCGGGGTCTTGGGTGGCAGCCCCCACGTGATGAGGGCACCACTGCATATAGGAAGAGCATCTCTGGTGATGGCAGGATTGAGGGAGGGGCTGGAAGAGCCACCACTTACCCTGTGTCCTCTTCCTCAGATAACGGTTGAAAGCCCAGTGATGAAGAAGCCAGTGGCTCATCTGGATTCCTGGAGCTCACTCCTCCAAGGCCATGCCGGCTCAGACGCGGACCCCCCACCCCCCTTGGGGGTTCCCTCTGCATTTACTGACCCTGCTTCTCCGGCCTGACGGCCAGCACCACCACCCTGCCAGCCTCAAAAGGGCATACGACTGAACCACCACGGAAGTCATTTCAATTAAAAGAACTAGAAAGCCCTGGTTAGTGCAGAACCCTAAATTCTACAAAGCACCCCTTACTTTACTGTCCTGGCTAGCTCCATGAGGTCGGTATTCTTATGCACAGCTGCTGCTACGAGCAACGTTCAGCCATCAGCTCAGAAAGACACAGCTGAATGGGACACGGCTCCGGTCGAAGATAGTTATCTGCATCCAAGCTGCCTCACAGCTGATACGCTGCTGTTTCAAGCATCCAAGAAGCTTGACAGACAACAAAGAGGCCTTCCCAGCATGGAACTGGGACTAGAGGGGCGGTCAGGGCTCCTGGAAACAGAGCTTGAGCTCCCCAGCGACACAGAAAACAGGACCACGATGAGTACTTTAAGACGCATTTGAACTTTCAAGAAAAACAAGGAACCTCTTGGGAGCGAGAAACAAAAGCAGAAGCCCAAGCCGACCTGGTTGGCAACGGCAGAGGCCCAGAGACCCTTGGGGTCTCGGCTGGAACACTGGCCCTCAGAGCAGGGCCCACCTGCGGTGCCACACGGGGCCAGGAAACGAGCCTTCAGCCCGGGCCGCAGGGTGCGAGCTGAGCTCCTTACGGCCGGAAGCCCGGAAGGCCGCAGCTTCTGTAAAGAAGTAGCCAGATTCTGCCAAGAATCCCAGCTGAGTGTGTCCCTGGCACGGTTCTTACCTACTAAGGACGCACCTCCCATCGGCCTGAGTCCCTGAGGAAAACCAAGCACCCAGGCTGACGCCTTGAGGTGTGAGGTCTGGATGAGAGTGCACGGTGGAGGAACCACGGTCAGGGAAAGTAGCTTCATTATTACTTCTTTCATTTTTACTTTTCTGAGACCAGGTCCCGCTATGTTGCCCGGGGAACCGCAGACTCTTGCCCGGGGTGCCACGGACTCAAGCGATCCCCACCCTCAGCCTCCCAGGTAGCTGGGATTACAGGTGTGCACCACCAGATCCAGCTATTTTTTTTTCCAGTTATTTTTTTTGAGATGAGGTCTTGTTATGTCGCCCCGGTAGGGTCTCGAACCTGCAGACTCAAGTGATTCCTAGTCTAGGCCTCCCTTCCTAGGTTGGGATTAAAGGCGTGCGCCCGGCCCCAGGGAAAGTAACTAAAAAGCATTTTTGACTGATGGATAACAGGAGTGGAAAACTTGGAAAGGCGGCACCCTAAGACCAGAATCTGGCTCACCCGAGGAGGTGGGGGTAGAATTGGCTAACACAGCCATTCAATCCGCTGTAGGAATAAAGATCCTAGGTCTCAACTTCTATGGCAAGATATGGAGAAATGACTGGCGTCAGAAGTAGCCCACAATGAAGAACTTTCCCAGCCTCCAGCCTCAAGCTCTGCCTCAAGCCAGATGTAGTGTCAGGATGACCTGATCACGATCCTCCTCGCCTCTCAGGGACCACTGGCTATTTAGTCTGTGCATGGCAGCCAGCTCCCAATTATCAGAGACACAGGAAAACCCACTCTCCACATTAAGGACTTCCGGGGCTCAGTCCTTGGAGGGATGGATGATCATCCCACTGCGCCCGCCAACGTGAACAAATAAAGCCTCTTCCCTCCACCTCGCCGAGTCTCCTCCTGGGTCCATGCCAGAAGAGCGTCAGAGATACTTTCTCCTATACAAGAACAGCATCCTTTCCAGCATACCAGGATGTGCGATAGCAAGGACCCTGAGCGCGGTGCAGAGGTGGGGGCCTGGAGATGAAGGGCCAGACAGAGAATCACGGAGGCTTAGCCTCCCCTCCAGACCCTTCCTGTTTCACCTGCTTCATTGGCTTAACGAAAGTCAGCAGCCCCCAGAATGAGCTCTTCCCAAGGAGCCTCTCCGTGCAAGGTTTGCCCTGGTGACCTTGCCCACCAGGACCCGCCCACCCAGGACCATGTGGGTGCCTCCACTGACCATTCCTCCCCTGCCCCCCCATGCCCACCTGTGCCTAGGCAAGAGTTCCTCATCACCCTCTTTCTTCCCTTGTGGCAACAGAAGCCACAGCCTCTCCCTCCCACCCGTGCAGCAGCCTCTCTTAGCAAAGCTGTCCCTTTCAGACTAGCTCTTTCTGCCCACTGTGTCTACTCATGGGTGCTTCATTCTTCCTTTCCCTCCCCCTTTATGATAAACCCTCCCTTTTAAATAAAACTAGCACCTCTGTCTCGTGGGAAAACTCGTTGCTGGCTGCCATGGGGGTGGGGGGAGCTCTGGGGAGACTTTTCCCAGCTGGAACCCAGGGGTTCCATGCTCCAGACCCAAAACCACTCCATCTCCATCGTTGCTTTTCTGACCAGCGTTCACAGTGTTGAGATGCGCTCCATTAACAAAATGTGCCCCAGAAGGAACTACCGAAAAGAGAGTCCACAGATCCACCAACCGATGGATGAATGCTGCAAAAATCAGAGTGACTAGCCTGGAGATGAACTGATGTTAAGCGTGATTAGAACAATGAAAGGAATGAATGGAAGTTAGAGTGAAGGAAGCATGTGTGAAAAACAGCAAACCACAAATTGCAGACATGAAAATAAAAAGCCCAGACAGTGGCGACGTGCATCACAGCAGAGGGAAGAATTAGTGAAATGGAAGATGTTCGGAGGAAATCACCGGAATATAAACAGAAAGATGAAAAACATAAAGAGCGAACGAAGCAGGACTGAGGCTAGAAGGAGACGAACATACCTGGAGCAGGAATTCCAGCAGAGAGGCTACAGAGAATGAGAGACAACATTCAAAGGGGGGATGACTGAGAGCTTTCCAGGGCTGAGGAAAGACATGAGTCTTCAAGTTGAAGAAGCACGCCAAATCCTGAGCAAATTAGATAAAAGGAATTTAAACTTAAGTATGACTTCTCTTTCTTGAAGGTGATGGACTTTTCTGATTTTCTGTTTGTCTTGATTCTTCCTTCTGGGTTCAGCTGTCAACTGTTCGATTTATGTGGGAAAGAGTATGTGGGAATGTGGGAATGTATGTGGGAATTCCCATTTAGGTGGGAATGTAAAGGGTTAAGAACGTAAATGATGACAAATGGATTATAGGCAAGGATCGCTGCTACTCTGGTAGTGAGTGTGGTGGGGCAACAAGCATGCACAGTGCTGTAAACCAATGCTACCTCGATAAAACATTAAACTTTAGAAAATTGAATTAAAAAATAAAAATGAAAGAACGTACATCAGAAAATAGAAACGAAGAATGAGAAGAATCAGGTAAGCAGAAAATGAATAACCTTAAGAAACAAAACAGCAAACGACCAACGAAAGAAAAAATGACTCTCCGAAAAGGCGAATTAAAACGGATAAAACCCTGACAAGACAAACTCGAAGTTTTCTTTTTCCCTTCACACTGGCGGCTATTCCACCCCCGCCTAGAAGGAAGCTTGGTGACAGCCAACCGCCCGGAGGCAGCTGTCAGCAGACTCCGACTTAGGTCAGGGCTGCAGATACGCAGATGAGGATCTGAGAGCCATCTTGCCCAGGTCGGTGGAAGCCAGCGCAGTGGGCACCAGGGCACGTGGAACCACCAGAAGCCCCTGATCGCCTCTGAACGTGGCTCCACTGAGCCAAGTGCCAGCGTGCATAAACCTACTTCTTGACCTGGGCTCCTGCTTCTTTTCACTCTAGCAAAGTCATTCATTGAGAGCATTTAAAGCAAAAACGAATGAGAGAAATGATTGACAAGCCTCTTCCAGTTTCGCTACGAAAACAGCTATGATGAATCTGCTGCCTGAGAGCATGATTGCTCTCTATGTCACAGCGGCACCAATAATAACAAGAAAACCTGAAAAGCAGAAACCACTAGCCAGCCAGGGAGAAGTCTGTCTGTCCACTGGGAAACGCATGTGACTGCTCATCAGCAGAAACAGATGCCCCTGAGAAGGATTTATAAAGACACAAACAGTCGGAGGCCTAAGAGAGGGAACAGAGCAAAGAGAGAGTTTTTCAGTGTCTGGTCCTGCAGATACTGACTTATCTTCCTGTTTCCCCCTCTGGCTGGGAAGGCATGGAGTTGTCCATCTTGTCATTTTGTCATGTCGGGGTTTAGGGTATGGAGTCCCTTGAACAGCACTTGATGAAGACAAACTGCATCTATTAGTGTGTAGCTAAGTCCTAAATGTACCACGGCCACAGGAAATCGACCCAGGAAGACACATGTGTGTACATTTCTCCATAGATAAAGCCAGACCGCGTTTCGCTTATGAACGGATACCTGTCGTCAGAAAGCATCCGATGAGGCCCGGAAGACTCACGTCGACTGTGAACACGTTCCTGCTAAAGTGGGGATCAGACCCGAGGACTAAAGCGGCAAAGGCCTCTTGGTAACACAGGCAGGTTTTCTCCCCTTCAACACCACAGACACCCGACGACTTTTGGAAGCCATAAAACAAAGAACGGGAGGAGGCAACATTCTTGCCCTCCAGAAGCTGAGGTCAGGGGTGAACACGGTGTCTGCTGTCCACCACAGCCTGAGGAGCTGGTCTTCCACCCGCCAGTCTGTGGAACTCGGGGGCCGGTGCTGGAAGCTGGGGGGGGGGAGAGGCCCGCAGATCTGTTCCTGCAGGCCAGCAGGACCCCCCCCCCCATGTCAGAACAGCAGGCTCAGCCTCACCCTGAAAACAGCTTCTGGAAACCCAACTCTGAAGACACGCCGGTTTGGCCGAGGGTGACTACATGAACTACTGCACGCGCGTCGCGCACAGATGCACAGGGGCATGAGACACTCCAGGTGCCCCACAGCTGCCCGGGAGGCCGGCGGGAAGGAGTGGACACCCCCAGCCTGAGCCTCTGCAGAAGCCTGACGCCGAGGGACAGCGGACCGAGAGCGACACCCAGCAGCCAGGCCGGGCGCAGCGCGTGGCCGGTGCCCGGGAGCCCTGCTGGGCCTGGGCTTGGCCGCTGCCCGCTGAGGGCCCAGGAGGGCTGGAAGCTACAGGACTCTGGCCTGCAAGGAGCCAGCTCCTCCGCTTTCCCCCTCTCCTTCCCCGCCTGCTGCCCTGGGGGACAAGGTGGGGGCTGAGGGGCCACCCTGGAAGGAAAGGGCTCGTGCCGCCGCTGATAGCGGGGTGCTGCGCTTCAGGGCGACGCGTAGCGACACGACGAGGCCAGCAAAATGCCACGTTCCGCGTGAGCTGATACTGCCAAGCTATTGTCTTTGGGGCAAGATCTGCGCCGCAGAAACCCAAGCACCGTTCCTGACATCTGCCACCTGGCACAGCACCCCGCCAGCCCGGCCTGTGACTTTACGGTCTGTGACAAACGTGTGTGGCCTCCGTCCACGGTTCCTGGCTCACGGCGCCCGAATCCCTCGGGATGTGTCAGGCAGCAGGACCTTCATTTGTGTTTGTGTTTAGTTAAAGCATCTTCTGCCTCAGCAGCTCCGCTCCCGACCTGGCGCCTCTGCCAGGTCCTGCTATTCGTGACAAGCCCCTTCCGCCAGAAAGGGACCGATGCCGATGCGGGGAGCTTGGCCATGCCCTCGAGATGGGGACCTGGTTGCCTGGAAACCACCCTTGGAAAGCGTTGGAGCTGGCAGCCCCACCCCCTGCAGAGACGGGGGGTCGCTCGAGCAGCAAAGGCCAGTGGTTTGATGAACCAGGTCCGTGGAAGGACACCTCCCAAATATGCAGACGGAGGAAGCACGGCAATGCCCAGGAAGGGGTACCCGACACCTCCATGTGCCACGGGAAGGAGCCCCCAGCCCAGAGGCCAGAGCTCGGGACCCCAGGCTGGGGCAGACCCGCAGTCTCCAGGGCCACACTGTCTCGTGTGGAGGGCTGTGACCACCCCGGGGCTCTCTGCGTCCCTTCTTGTGTGTTCAGACCGAGGCTTCCTGTGAGTCCTCCTCCTGCAGGAAGCCCTCCTGGGATTCCAGCCACACACCCAGCTCGGCCCCTTCGGGACAGCACCGGAGAAGCGGTCAGGCGGGCTGGCCCTCTGCTGGTGGGTCCCGTGGATGGCTCCGTGCCCGGCCCCAGCCCTGTGGACTCAGGCAGGAAGCATAGAAGACGCTCCCACCAGCGCCGCTGCACACATGAAGCTGTCGGCAGGCAGAGCTGCGCGGGCGTGTCTTGCGCGCACCCGGCTGTGGTCTGCGGTCCCCTGATGTGGCCTATGCCTGGGTGGGGGGTGGGGCGAATGGCAAGGTTCAGGCGCCCACACACGCCCTCGGCAGCCCACGCAAGCGCTGCAGTCCTGGTGCAGAGGAAGCCCGCACGGCCATCGCTGCAAGGAACTGCGTTGACCGCACCCCTGCCCACTGACCCCTCGGCCCCGGCCTTCCGGTCACTCCGCACCAGCCTCGGCCACTGGAGTGAGTGCCTCGGGCTCCATTTCACCAGGAAGCCCCAAATCTCATCTGCCCCTCGGCCCAGAACAGCACCATCTCCGGGACATCTCGGGAGCCTCCCTGTCATACTCACATTGGGGAGTAAGAATCGGGGTCTATGTTCCTGGTGGGGACGAAGCCCAGCTCTCCTGAGCGCGCCGACCGCCCGAGGAACCACTCGAGGCCGGGGATGATGACGCCGACGATCTCGACGCTTTCCCCCTGACGCACGTCCAGCTCATCCTTTTCTTCCCTTTTGTAGTCTTTCCGGACCTTACACCTCCCTCTGCCTGCGGAGACAGGGCAGCAGGTGACATGGGCCAAAGCAGCAGCACCTTGCCCCGGTTTTCGTTGTAACGTAAAATGAGGACATCCCCGAATTTGGAATTTCAAGCACTGGTAACGATGGCCCCCCACCGCCCCCCCTACACAGACACACACACACACACACACACACACACACAGAAGAAAGACTTCGGCAGGTGTGACGCAGGGTCTCTGCTTTTCATTGAGCCATGAGAACATTCCAGAAAAGGAACTGCCGTCCACTTTCGTCATTTTATAAAAAACAGGATTTTTAATAAATGAGGGAGACGCGATGGCAGAAAACTGGGTAAACTTTCACGCTGAAGAGGTTAGCTTTTGGGAGAAGGGAAAGCTCGTTTCAGCATCTCACCCCGTGGAATGTAAAGGCAGGTAAAGGAATAAAGCTTTACATAAGAGGATTCTTTTTTTTAATTCTTTTAGCCCCCTCTGGCACACTAGAGGGTGGGTCACAGCACGTCTCTTCCCTGTCACCCGGCCTCCTGACCTCTGTGGAAGGTCCCAAGAGACAGAGGACCTAATAGCGATGACCGTTGCACCCAGAGGTACATCCTCCTGTTATCGCGCATCCCCGCATCCTCCCTGCTGCGTGTCACAGACACTTTGCTCCTTCCTCATGATGTCATTGTGACACTTCCTGGCTGGGTCTGTAAGGGGCTCCTGACCTCTCTGGAATGTCCCCAGAGACAGAGGACCTATTAGCGATGACTGTTTCCCCCACAGGTACATCCTCCTGTCATCGCGCATCCCCGCATCCTCCCTGCTGCGTGTCACGTGCGCGTTGCTCCTTCCTCATGACATCATCACGACATCTCCTTGCTGGTGTCTATAAGGGGCTTCACAGCTTCGTTAAAGTGGGACCTGGACATGCTCCCCAGGACCCCCATGCTGCGGGCTGGCCTCACACATCACTGTCCATCTCTTCCGTCTCAATTTCTTCTTCATTCCACAAGTGACTCCTAACACCACCTCATCTGGCCCCCACCACCATGCAGACACAAGCGCATGGGTCAGCGTGAGGCTCCCTGCAGGTTCTCTCTGCTCTTCCAAGCCCCTGGCCACTGTGACCCTCTTACAAGCACAGACGTCAGAGGTGCGACATGAGCGATGCCTGCACCCAGCCCAGCGCCTCGTATCACTGGCAGGAAAGAAACTGGTCACCCACAGCGTCTGGAAGGTTCCGCTGACTCCAGTCAGTACCCAGCTTAGAGAGCGCCCGGGGCAGACGCGAGCATTGACAGCTCTGACTGCTGAACCGTCCGGTACACAAAACAGACGTTCGCATTCTGGGCTCTTCCCCAGCGCCCCCAAAGAGCAGCAGAGTGACTCAGCACCCCTCGAGCTGCAGACCAGCACAGCATCTTGGCAGCCAGTGGCCACGGGAGCCCCAGGCTCCCAGCTGCTGGTGACCCTTCCTCTCCCAGCCCTGTTCTCCTTGGGGAACCGCCTGCCTCAGTCTCCATGTCAGTTTCAGCTCTTCTGCTAAAGCTACAGGTTTTTATTCCCCCCGACAGCTTCGGTCTAGTTTCTGTGGGCTGTGTTCTCATGTAAGACATGGTCACTGCTCGGAGCGAGTGGAATCTACTGTGCATTAAGCACTGCTTGGCTGGACTTAACTAAACCTAGCTGAGCGCTGTGAGGCAGATGCACCGAGTAGGTGACAGATGTCGGGCAGTTCAGCACCCAGCAAACGCCCGACTCTGGCTGTGTGAGGTCAGTCTGTGTGTGAGCAGGAGCTGTGCAGGGTGGGGGGGGACGTGCCACCGAGAGGGTCGCACTGGATCTTACGTTGTGGAGCCAGAGCCTGAACCCAGAACAGACTTCCAGGCCTGTGCCCCAACTCCTCAGACAGAGCGGAGTCTAGCTATGAGTGTTGTCAGGCTTAATGTCTGGGTTCCATAATCCCCTCTGAGTCTGTTCTTTAAGAGTTTGGGGCTCAGGCTGTAAAAAATGTATCCTGTGCGAGGCGAAGGGGAAGAGCCTAGCTGCAAAGATGAGAGGAAGGTCTATTCCTAACACCTAGGGAATATCAGACCCCGTTGTTCAGGAGACGCCCTTACACTTCCAGACGTGTGCTGAGTGTGTGTAGATACACACGCAGATTTATGTCTAAGCAGAGAACGCCTATTTCTACATACATGTATACGTCCATGTACGTTCATTCACTTATTCAAAAAGTCTCGCTGTGTCTCCACTACATGCCACGCATTCTTATTCTTCTAAATGCAAGGTTCATTTCACCAAGCTCCCGTGGGGATTAGGAAACACTCAGCCTAGAGATGGCCAGCAGGTGCCGGTAGCCACCGCTGGCCACACCAGGCACTTTTCCACCCATGGATCTTAAAGCCCTGGGGTCCCTGCCACCCCCACCATCCCCCATCCTCGTCCTCAGCGTCTGTGGACTGCCCAGCGACAGTCATGGACTGCGAGTTCTCTTTTCAGGCAAGAAAACCCAGGTGTCAGCTGGTAACTTATTCACAAGTCCAGCCAAGAGCAGGTCAACACAGGGATTCACATCAAATGACTCCAAACTGCAGACCCAATCGGGAGGCACGGTAACCCCACCCCAGCAACACGCCTTCCTCTCAGCCGTACCGATGTGACAGGAGTCCATCCAGTCCTTCTTCCCAGGGAGGCCACAGCTCCCAGGGTAATTCCTTAGGAACCACCTGTCAAGAGAAAGACAGAGCTGGCAAACACGGCTGTCACAAAAGTGCCCGGCAAGGTGCCTGGGCTGGTGAAATACCAGGCAGGGGTGGATTCAGAGTCCAGAGTGCTAACCAGTACAGATGCGGAGAGAAAGGGACACTCTTACGCTGCCGGTGGGAATGCAAACTTTCCATCATGGCTGGAGGACTGAAAGCTGTGTGCAGAACCCTCGTACTAATGAACACGGAACTACCATGTGACCCAGCCATCGCTCTTCTGGGAATCTACCCAAAGGAGACCTCAATGCGTGTACAAAGGGACACCTGTGCCCGGATGTTGACTGCAGCTCTATTCATAATTGCAAGGACATGGAAACAACCCGAATGCCCCAAGACAGATGAATGGATGAAGGAAGCTGTGGTCTATGTACACGATGGAATATTATCCATCAATTAAAAATGACAAATTTGATGAATTTGAGACAACATGGATGGACCTAGAAGAGATCCTATGAGCAGAAACAAGTCAGAAAGAAAAAGACAGAAACCAGACGGTGTCACTAATCTACGGGACATGGGAAAAACAAGCAAAGGGCCAGGAGGAAAAGTCAAGACAAGGTAACAGCCAAACTAAAGAACACAACAGGTGGGGGGGCGGGGAGCAGTCAGGGAAGGCAGGAGGTGGGTGATCCCGGGGAATACAAAGATGGGAAACATATACATAAACAAACAAACAAACAACTAAGACACACACACAGAAACATCTAACATCCGGGCACGGTGTTCAGCATCTTGGTGCTGCTCGACTTGCTGCTCACTGAGAGCATCCTTTGCACCAGGCGCCGTGCAATGAGGCCTTTCTTCAGGCTGAGATGTGTCTGGCTCTGCTGTTAGTCTTGCACTTAGTTAGTGCAGTCCCCGCTCCACCCCCACTGTCAGGTTCTCTGCCGCAGACACACAGGACCCTCGGGCCAGGGGACGATCACTGTCACTCCCAAGCATGAGCTTCCAAAGTCTTCCAGGGATTCGCACAGTGTGGGAAAACTCCCTCATGTAAGAGAGACTTGCAGGAAAGCACGTGCCTGGCATCGCCCCCAAGCAAGTCTGCGGGGCCCGCACGGGCAGTGACACTCCCAGGCGACTCTGATCGCAGGGCCCCACCGCATCAGACCTGGACTGTTCAAACCAACAGAGGCCACCCCCAGCGCTCTCCGTCTGGCGCTGGGGTGCCCATCTGCAAGCTCCGTCCTGCACGGACCTAGTCTGCGGGGGTCCCCCCAGGGGTGGGCGGTACTCACTGGTGGAAAGGGAGCGGCAGGGCCTCCAGGGCTGAGGCAGGCACCAGGCCCCGCTGGCCCGTCACCAGGGACACGCCTTCCCACTCGGGCCCGCCTTCGGCTGTCTTCACGGACAGAAGCTCGTTCTTGCAAAGCGGCAGATGCTCGCCGTCCTGCTCAGCTGACCGAGCCACGGAGCGCATGGCTCTGCAGAAGAAGTGGCCTGTAGATGACGAGGAAAGCCTTTTCCAAGGAGTAGCCGGCAGTGGGCAGGGAAGGCCTCGGTGCTACTTTTCCATCCGGAGCCCAAATGCTTTGCTCTCTGGGAGGGAAGTGGGAATCCTGGGGGCGAGGCCTATGGAGACCCGTGAGTTCATGAACCCGGCTCCAGGGACTAAAGGGAACGCACTTGAAGCGGACGGAAACAGGTCCAAGCAGTGAGTTGATAAGAACCAAGCCTAACTCGACCTTCAAGGTGAGAAAAGTGGTACAAACACCCAAGCAAGCACTGAGCAAACTCTAGCTGTCACTGCTACGCATGTCGGGCGTAGGCGCGACAAAGAGCACAGTCCATCCTAAGTGCGGATGGCATTCCTCTGGCGGCGTTAATCCCAGCCTTGGGAGGCCGAGGCTAGGAATCGCTTGAGTTCACGGCTTCGAGACTTACACGGGCAACACTGCAAAACCTAGTCTCAAAAAACAGCCGGGCGTGGTGGCGCACGCCTGTAATCCCAGCTACCTGGGAAGCTGAGGCTGGGGATCACTTGAGTCCAAGGGTTCGGGACCACCCCGGGCAACATAGCAAGACCCGGTCTCAATAAACAGCTGGGTGTGGTGACACGCGCCTGTAATCCCAGCTACCTGGGAAGCTGAGCCTGGGGATGGCTTGAGTCCATGGATTCAGGACAACCTCAGGCAACATTGCAAAACCTAGTCTCAAAAAACAGCCGGGCGTGGTGGCACACACCTGTAATCCCAGCTACCTGGGAGGCTAAGGCTGGGGGTAGCTTGAGTCCATGAGTTCGAGACTACCCAGGGCAAATAGCAAGACCTAGTCTCAAAAAAAAGCCAGGTATGGAGGCGCATGCCTGTAATCCCAGCCTTGGGAGGCTGAGGCTAGGCATCACTTGAGTTCAGAGGTACGAGACTACCCTAGGCAACATAGCAAGACCTAGTTTATTTAAAAAAGAATTAATTAATTTTTAAAAAAGACTTTCTCTGACTGCAGTTATAGCAGCACCATATGAAACTCTTCCCTTCCTATGTAACTTGTGTGACAGAAGTATGAAGAGGGTGGTTTTGTCAAACACCCCCAGCTAACTCTTTCTGCACGTCCACTGTTTTCCGTCTTGACTGAGCGCTATGGCCTCGATTCTGTCCTTCCTGGCAAACAGATTGGTGACCCCTTTGAGAAACGCCTGCTCCTCTCTCTTCCCAAGCTCATGATATCCTTCAGACAAAGCCAAGACTGCAAGTCTAGTTTGCAAGCAGAGAGCCTACACTGAAGCCAGTCGCCATCTTGTGCTGTGCGCCATCTGCAAACCAGAACAGTCATTGCAAAGGAGATAAGGAAAACCTCTCTGGTGAACCAGTTCCCAGAGAACTAGGAACTGATTTACAGCAAGGACTTTCTGAGACTGCAGTGACGCGACGCCGCTGGCTTCCCTAGGTCAGAAACGGTGACCACCCGCCTACACTCCCCATGTCCTCACTTATTCTTGGGCTTTAGAATGTTCATGGTCTCTCGGGTTTGTGTTTGTCTTCTTTGAAATTCAACAAACCCTCGCCCTGTGTCCCCATAAACACCCCTTCCTTTTGTCAATAAAGTCGCCCCATGAGCCATATCTCCGTTTAGCCCCTGGCTGTGGCTGGGGAAACCTCTTCTCCTAAACTCCTTTCTCGTACCTTGCGTCTAGCGGCCAACAGTCTCGGATGCCATCAGAAGCACCTGAGACACCGTCAAACCACACCGAAGCCTGGGCAGCCCCTCTCTGCCCAGATTCCACTGGCCGGGGCAGCTCGTCAGACTCCCCCCGTGGTCCAGCGTCCAGCCGCTCAGAGACAGACCAGCAACTTATGGGACGCCAGCTTTAAACTGAGCAGCGAGCTGCTGGAGCGACACTGGACGAGGCGGGTGGCTTGGGGCTGTGGTCATGCTCCGGTGGTTTTTCCTCCTCTCCATGCACTCGCAGGGCCGGAGAAGGCCCCCCTGACCCAGGGCCGGAGAAGGCCCCCCTGACTGCTGCCCACTCACCTTCCTGCAGCAGCAGCCCCAGATAGATGGCTTCCAGGTGCTGATCGTCTACAGACACTTGCAGCTCCGTGTCCTCCACCAGCCTGCAGCTGAGCCAGAACCGGTGGTCAAAGAGCAGGTGCTCGAGGCTCGCAGACACGTAACCTAGGAGGCAGGAGGCAAGGCGAGCCGAAGCCTGAGTGGAGCCACTGTTGCCATGAGCCATGCAGAGGCGAGCACGCTCCCTGTTGGAGCCCCTGCCTCCCGCCCCCGACCCCGTTAACGGGCATGAGAGAGCATGGGAGGAGCCATCAGACCCTCTTCTCAGCATCTGCTGGGACACACATGTCATTCCGAAGTGATATCCATCCTCGCCACGTACGCTGGGCCTCCATGAAGGCGTAACGCAAGCCCCGTGGCCCTGGCAGAAACTCCACAATCACAACACTTTCCGACCCACCCTCCAAGCTTTCCTGCCCTGAGTCCAAATTCCTGGACTCCTACCATGACTGGGGGGAGGGGTGGGCTTCACTGGGGCGCACAAAGCAGTCAGGCAGCCTTCCTTCCTCAGCCTTCCCTCAAGGCTGCTCCCCTCACCCCATGCCCAGCATCTCCCCAACCTCTGTTAAAACCAGACTGGAAGCTACGCAAACTATCACATTCAATCCACTCTGTCTGGTACCTCGAACATGCTATAAATGTGGATTACTTGTATTAAACTTCGATTTCTCTTGAGATATCTCCTTCTTAAGATGCAAAAGCGGTACTGAGCTAGGGCTCATGCACCTCCTACCACTGTTCTTCCTACTTTAAAGAGCAGCGATGCCCTGCAGGCTTACTCCAGTCCAGATGCTGGCTCCTTATGGGGCAGGTCTGGGATTCCACTTTCCTGATAAGCCGGCATGATGCTGACACTGCTGATCCGGGGAGCACTCTTTAGATAGTGAGCTCACTATCTAAAGATGGGCACAGGGGATGCGGTGTGGAGAGCAGACACCGCTACGGCTAGCCAAGAGCCACACTGACCCTCCTTGATCCACCAGCCTGGCACAAGCTCACCTCCTCTGTAAGTCTGCGAGAAGCAGCGTTTTCTAGGAGCTGAGATGGGTTAAGTCCCAGGGGCCTCCCTTTCTCTGCTTGGCTTTGGCTTGTAATGGAAACTTCCCTGTAATGGAGAGGGTGTTTGGGCTCCTCCCCACTAGAGAAATACAGGTGCTGAGACCCACATCTTCACATCCATTCCAGAGAACCCTGAACCCCTTCGGCAGGTAACTTCCCTATCTCTTCCTAAGACTCTTCTCCAAAGATCTATGCATAGTATCCCAAACTTTATGATTTTGAGCAGCTCCTCTGATCTACTCAAGACTACCTCCTTTTTTCTCCTCTTTTTGAAGCCATCAACTTTGCATCTATCTTAGTACTTTGAACTCAGAAGATGATCCATAACTCTTTGTTAATTGATTGTCTAATGAAGTCTCTCCCTGAAAACATTCCATTTTAGTGGAATTTTAGAGCCACTGTTAGTATTTGCTTTGGATTTATTTCCCAGAAATTGGTGATTTTCAAAAGTGAACTATCCATTTTAGTGCCAGACCAATGCCTTATGGTCGAGCCCTACAAGTTGGCTGTGACACAAGTGTTCTTCTCCAAGTCTTACCTAAGCTCAGGTAGGTGGAGAACTTCCAGATCTCCTCCATGGTCTTGAAAGTAATGAGAAACTGTGCCTTCTGGGACTGGATGCTCACCAACCTGGCTGAGAGGTCCTGCATAAAGACAAAAGTGTCAGCTACACCACAGAAGTTTATGGAGAACAAACATCTATGCAAAATGCTCTGTATGAGCTTCTTGATTGTGGTTTTGACTTTTACATCACTGAAAAGAAAGGAAACAACCTTAATGTTCATCAGCAGGAGACTGATTACCACGAATAATGTGGCTCACCCTGCCAGGGGATAATAGGACATTAGGTGATGGTTAAAAAAGGAAGATGCTTTCTGTGTGTGGATCCAGTCTCCATAGATGCGCTGTTCAGTGGAGCAGTGACAAAAGAAATTATAATGTGACTGTAAGAGCAGAAAATGCTACTTTTTGTGTTGGAAAGAAGATGTGGAGGCGAGGGAGGAGTATGAGGCACAGAAGGTCACTTTGGAGTCAAATTTGATTGTGACTTTATATCTAGGGACTATTTTTATAAAGCTGGCAGACAAGAAAACTAAAGCACAAAAAGTAAAATTCTACCATAAACCTTCTTCCTAGAGACCATCAGTGTTAATGTGTTTACTTGAGCCTTTCTCCTGGGCATGAGTTCAATGAAATCATTTGCATATATAAAAAAAATATTATATTACACCAACCCAACATGGGATACCATGAGTCATCTTCAGTGTCATGAAATAATGCACATTACTTTCAGTGGTTACACACGCCTTTGTTTCGTTAACATAATTATTAACTGATGACTGAACATTTGGGTTATTTACATTTTTCAGTTCTATTGAGAAATAATTAACATACACTGCTGCATGAATGAGGGTTTCATTTATGCCTATTGCAAAATTACTATAATAGGTTCAGCTACATCCATCTCTTCAAAGAGAGACAAAAGAAAGAAGGGAAAGATTGTGCTTGCAATGAGAACTCTTCAGAATCCACTCTCTTAGCAATGGTTCTATTCTACAGTTCTGCCTTAAACTCAGTTTTGATTTCTAAGGTTTCTGTTACCTGAGGTCAATTGTGATCTTGAAACAGAGTGATCAGAAAAATACTTTGTGCCTTGACTTTAACACATCTGCCTGCTTTTCTCTCTACAAAGCAGGCTTTAAACAGTTACATTAGCAATTGCTTTTAACAGGACACACCTATGCCTACTTCTCTCTACAAAGCAGGCTACAAGCAGGCCAACAGCAATTTGCCTCTAACGTGAAGTAGATACACCCATGCCTGCTTTTTTCTCTAGGAAGCAGGCTACCCACTGTTTATTAGCATTTTTACTGATCACCTTTACCATTGATATGCAAAAGCCAGCCAGCTGCTCTCTGCTTTTTTTTTCTTTTAGACCTAAAAAGAAAAACTTAGAAACACAGTTTTAATTTTTTTTACTATCCCCAGCCTTCTCAACCAAAATTTTAAGTCAAAGCAAGACTATTAGTGCAGACTAATTTATTTTTAACAAAGTGATTACCTAACTACTACAAAAGAAACATGTAAGTAAAACTCAGATGACTTTAACTTTGTCTAAAACCTTTTCAACATTGTCCAAAGTCCTTTCCCCGTTTGCCCAAAAATTCTCAGTTTCTCAGTCCTGATCATCTCACCAATGTCAGTCAGTCAGAGTTCCTCTCCTTGTGTTTGAAGACATTTTTTTTTTGGCATGCTCCTTTAGCATGCTTCAGCTCCTCCGTGCCATCTTCTCCTTGTCCTCCAGGTCATTGAAGAAACTTCATGGTATTGGACCCAGCCAACTTCACTTTTGTTTCAGGCCTAACTTTCGCCTCTTTCAGGCCTCTTCCAGACACCAGTTAAACTCAGCAAAGCAAACTCCAACACAGAGTTTAAATCTGCAAACTCCTCAACTGCATTTAGCACACATGCTGCCAGTCTGAGTCAGCCAAAGGCTGCAGGTCCCCAGGCCTTGGCCACCTAGCCAAGTCCACATGACTCCACATCTTTACCTTACAAAATGGCCGATTCCAATCTCTCCTCTGTTAAATCTCTCTCTATCAAATCTCCATATTAAAATTCCTCTCTTTGTTTCCATACCCTTTATATACCCTGATTTCCAGTCTTCCAGGAACTGCACCTGGACCATTTCACTTCTTCCTCTCCCTTGCATCTTTCTGAAAGGAAATTCTAATTAAGGTCATTCTTACATTTTAGCATATCTGTCCTTGAAATCTGCAATCTTAAACAGGAGACAATGAAGGGGGGGTAGCACCCCTATCAATCTGAAAATATTACAAACTAAGATATTTTGAGACAGTGAGGGGGGGGAGAGAGACCCACTTCATATACATTTTCTTACCAAATATTTTTATGATTATTGCATTATCATTGTTGTTAATCTCTTATTGTGCTTTTTTTTTTTGAGGCTAGGTCTCACTTTGTTGCCTGGGGAACCCCAGACTCAAGCAATCCCCAGCCTCAGCCTCCCCAATAGCTGGGATTACAAGAAGGCACCACCACATCCAGCTATTTTTTGGGACTAGGTCTCACTATGTTGCCCCAGGCGGGTCTTGAACCTGCAGACTCAAGTGATTCCCAGTCTCAGCCTCCTGTCCTAGACTTGGTATTAAAGCCGTGTGCCACCACTGCCAGCTTGTGCTTAATTTATATGTTAAACTTTATCACAGGTGTGTGTGCATAGGGAAAATCACAGTATAAATAGAGCCTCACATGAGCCATGACTCAGACATACTCCCCACAGATAAAGGTGAAACGACTGTATATCATGCATCAGTGTTAGTATAGTCATCCATCATATCGTCAACTCTCAAACATCCTCATCACGACTATGACAAACCTCCGATAGCTAAATCTCTGTGTACTTCCTAGGTCATTCTGAGCACAAATAACTTCAAGAAGTGCGACTGTGAACGCTAGTACAAGCACAGGTTCAGTCTTAAAGGCAAAAACCAAGCTGCCCTCCAGAAAGGCTGCTTGTTCACAAGCAGAGCAAGAGAAAACTGTAAATCTTCCATTTTTTATACCTAATAAAATGGTCAAGGATTGCTGTCCACGTTTGGTTTTCCCCTGAGAACTCCACCTCTTAGCGAAGCTTCTGGAGTTACCTAAATGAGTGATGATCAGAAAGTCCCTCCCCTTCCCTCCCCCCCCCCGCCCCAACCAACGACCAGCTCTGGAACCTTGACCTGGCTCCTTGGGGCAAGAAGAAGACAGAAATATTTGAAAGAAGAATCTCTAGATCAACAGAATCAAACTCAAACTGCTTCTGCCACAGGAGACCCCAGGAGACTGCAAGTCCTTGAAGGATGCAGATCCCAGTGATGAGAGAAGGGGTCCTAGGCAGTCATTGCCAAAGCACTGACCACATACCGAGAACTTCACCTGCCAGCAATGCCTCCTGACGTTCACAGTACCTGCTAAGGGGTATGGCTACAGCACCCAATTCTCTCTAAGATGCACTTTGACCCCATCGACCATTTCTAAAATAGAGGAAAAGGACACATGGCATCATGCTTCATCAGTAGGATTCCTTTTCTTTATTCGGGGTGTATAAAAATAATGGTTCATTTTATAGACTAAAGGATCTAGGATTTAACAGCCAACAGCATTACCCTTGTTTTGTAGCCAAGGAGGCTGGACACAGACACAACAAATGAATATGCCCAATGTCACCTGGGTATAAGCAGCGTTCCAGCCTCAGTCTGGGCTTAGCTGCCTTGGCCGGCTCCAGCCTCACCCAGCAGGCCACTCTCCCACCAAACCCGACCTTCCCCAGGCCAGAAGTGGACAAATGATATTCCGTGGTTCAAGTCAAGGTTTGTGCCTTCACGTCCCTGAATTCTGGAGCTTTACAAAGAAAAACCAAACTGCCCTTTATCTCTGAGCACCTGTCACAGCCCAGGCACAAGAGCACACTCTCCAGAGACCATCTCGTTCATTCCTCCAGCAAACCCGAAGCCTTTGCTGTTACATGACGATGTACATTAAGTTACTATGGAAACTGTAGAGATAACCAGCTTGTGCGCTTATTATAGGAAGTCATTCTCTCCTGCCCTATCTCCAGTTGCAGTGTTAACCATTTTTGACCATTTTCGACCAAATGAGATCATTTGTCCTTCTTCCTTGAACAATTAACGATATTACCACCCTGGGATGAACGGTGAGGAGTTGGTCTATTTATAGCCTTTCCCTCCTCTTCTAATCTTTGTAGGTATTTGACTGGCAATTAAGATACCTGACTCTAAAAAGGGTCACCTAGTAGCCGAGGGCCAGAGATGAGAGGGGGTGATCACTTGGCAGGTAGAAAGTCTCAGTACAGGGTGTTCAGACAGTTCTGAAACGGATGTAGTAACGTGTGGCTGTGTCTCCCACCACTGCCTTGTACATGTAAACGTCATTCAATTGAAACTTTTATGCTACGGAAATATGAAGGCAATAAAAAATAGCGGAACTCGGATTTCCCCGTTTTATAAGATGCATCCTTGGGGACATTGGTACCGCACCGATTGCCATTCTACCGAGGCACATTCAAATGACTTGTCGAAGCTGATGCAGTTGATAGCCGCAGGCGTGAAAGGCAGCTTTCTCTGAGTTTGTGGGTCCTTGCATTGCCCCCATTCTGAGCTTCCCCCATGGCTGCTGAACAGAGATGGGTATGTTTTCACTCATTCTTTCTAGGGCCAAAGGTTTTCTTGAGGGTCTGCTTGGTGCCCAGCACTTATCCTGCATGCTGGAGAGCCTATATCTACCTGAGATGACTCGGTTTACCCCACTGTACCCCACTCACCTTAAACAGGGCACGCACCTCCTGGTCCTCATTCTCCAGTGCCCAGAGCCGCCTCCGGGCCGCTTCCTGCAGGGGGCCGTTGACACCCCTCCTGGAGCGGCTCCTCACACTGAAGGAGAGAGCCAGGTCTGAGAGGGAACAGAGAGAGGTGATTGGCAATGGCTTCTCGTGCGTGTGGAAAATGCAGACAGCTAAGGGTCAGGGGAGAGACAAAGCTTGCAAACGGCAGATCTGAGGCATCCGGCAAGGGACGGGGGGGACGTGAGGGGTCAAAAACAAAGGCGGGAGTTGCACCAGGGGCTGAGGTGGTGGGAGAACAATAGGCGCTACATCTGAGGGGGAAAATCAAGACACGAGCAATGAAATAGGAAAATAAATCCACTTTAAAAGACAGAGAAAAACAAGGTCGGACTGAAAATGCAGCAAAAGGAATTAGATAAACCCTAATGTTTCACACACCTGACCCCTAGATTGAGAACTTTGGGGGTTATTAGAAGGTATAGGTAGTCTTAATACCCTCCGCGCACCTCCCTTGAACTGACACACAGGAAAATAAACAGCCCAGGAATGTTCTGGAGTCAGGGAGTTGCTGCCTTCGGGTTGTTTCTGCTTTGTACTGGATTTATTCCTACACTACCCAGGTCTGAGGTGAATGAGCTGCCACAGAACCAGCTAGAAGACGTATTTCCTCCAGGATGACTTGTCGGTTTTGAATCACATTATATCATCCACATGAATAAATATACATGTATTAAAGTTATGGCATATAATAGATGTTATACACTTTATACATTGACATTTTCTCCTGACACAGGTAATCTATCTGAGAGCAGAAGGTGACTATTTGGTATGATTTCGTAGGTTCTTGTGTACCAAGGAGCACCATGACCACTAATGTATAAGGGGAAAAGATTTGAACATCCCATACCCCCCCCAAAAAAAAAATAACAACCTAACAAATCATACCAAATAGAAGTATTCTTCTTTCAGATGGCAGAGGAAACCCACAGTGCACTTATCAAGGTGTGTTCGAGGACTCAGGGGGGTCTTCAAGTCTGCATTAATTTGCTCAAAGTCACGTTCACCCAAAAGCTCCGTGATAAAGCAGTCTGAGGTGCTGTGAGGTGACAAGACTCGGGTAGACGCAAGCCCCACCCCCACAGAGCTTGTATGCTACTTGGCAAACAGCTCACTCCCTGAGCAGAGCCCAGCTGGAGAAAGGTGCTGTGAAAAAGAGGTTGAAGAGGCTGCGGGCTGGGGCCGTGCGGAGGAAGGGGCCCCTTCTAGAAGGCGCTTTCTGGAAAGGCGGGTGAGGAGGATCCTCTGGTCGCTGCACGCTGCCCAGTCCCCTTGGAGCACGAAGCAACAGCCCCGTTAATAATTGTCAGACTCAGCAAACCAAGAAGGCACTGGGCTGGAGAACCACGCGGGCTCCTCTACCCCGCCAGGGCCTTGGCGGCCTCCTGAGCATAGCAGAGGTGGCCCTGGAGAGCAGCCTGGTCCGCGGCGCCCTGGACTCCCGCATAAAGGCCCGTCTTCAGCCCCGAAGGCCAAGAAGGCTGTGTTGGAGCCGCGCAAGGTACCCCACTGACCTGACATCGGAGGCGGCTCTCCCGGCTACTCAGATCCTCAAGGCCTGTGTCCTGAGCTCGTCCATCTCCGCAGCCCATCCGCCCTCTGTGGGGTGGCCTCGGGACACGCTGATCTCCAGGAGGAGGTCAGGCCAGGGAGGAGGAGCCACGAGGCCTGGTCAAGGCTTGGCTGCACCGCACTGAGCAGTTACCACCTCTCAGCGCTCGGCCCTCCCCGTTAGCGGGGCGGCTTTGGATGGTCTGCTCCCCGAGGCTTTCAGAGGCCGACTAACCAAGAAAACTTGCAGCTTTGGGTTCCTAGTAACTGTTCGTTAAGCACGGTCATCCTTGGCTGCTACCCCTTGGGAACTCCCCACGCTCACCCCAGGTCTCCCGCGATGACGGCTGGCACCTGGTCACACCTGCAATTAACCCTGACTCTGAGTCATTCATGTCTTTTCACCCAGCCCCGTCCTTCCAAAAGCCGGCCAAAGTGACCTCTAGAACTTCCCGTCGGCACAGTCCCTCGCAAATGACACCCCCTCCAGGGTGCGTCTCCCCAACATGCAGGTTCATGATAAGCACCGCAAGAGACGGGGGTTTAAATAAGCAAATTGCTTTTGCAATCTCAGCCGAGAGCAGATGCTCTCTGGAGCCGCCAATGGCCTCAGCCCCACTAGATGAGGAATAAAGTCAAGTTCACTCAAGTGTTAGTGTGAGAAGCAACCTTGTCACGCTCTAATCCCGCTGAACACTAGGCAGATAACCGTGGTGTCACATCTGATTGATTCTGTCAGGGACGCTGAAGTGTGAATGAAGAAGAGGGTGCAGCTGAGCTAACGCCTCATGCTCCATCTTGTAGAAATGGCATCACGGTGGAAACCACTGGAAAACAGTCCAGCTCCCCGCCCCCGGTCAGCTGAGCGTCACCTACACATGCCCTTTATTCTCCACCTTCACCCACTGACAAAGCAAACGCTGACTCACTGCGGTCATGAAAACAGATAGCGCTACGCCTCTTTGTGTAGATGGCCCAGCTGATGGCTAGATAAGCAGAAGGACACAATAGCAAGAGACAAAGAGCAAGTTTTTATTGCCAGCCAAGTAGTTCGACAGAAACTGAAACTGAAGAAAGAACAAAGCTGTATAAATGACGTTTCTACGATATCTGTTTTACATGGTCCGTGCCCTTTTAAAACCTTCCTAACGTCAATCTTTTTCACAATTCTATACAGAAGTCTCCCCCTAACTCCCTCCATGGATATGCTTTCCACAGTTTCAACTACTTTCTGTCAAATGTGGTTCCAAAATATTACATACAGTAAGATGTTTTTGAAAGACCACAGTCACATAACTTGTTATAATTGTTCCATTTTATTATTACCTATTGCTGTTCATGTCTTACTGTACCTCATCTATAAACTAAACTATCATCAGTACATACATATAGAGATATATTGGAAAAATCATGCAGGTTTCAGGCACCTTCTGGGAGTGGTAGAACATACTTCCCCGAGGGGAGGCTACTGTATTTTGTATCCCAAAGCTCTTTTGGGGAAGACCAACTGAGCATCGTGGTTGCCCACAGCCACTGGGGTTCGAACCCTGTTCTTCCTACATGGTGTCTGTGAGGTGGGAGAGAAGTCACCTCTGTCTCCGAAAACCTGATTGTTCCCTTCAAAGTTGGAGATATGGTGCTGATTCCTAACAGATGAGCATGTGTGGATGAGAACATGTGAGGATCACTTGGCATGTGCCAGGGTTGTGTTTAAACCTCCGAAATGGTACCTGCTCTGGTATAACAAATATTGACTTCTACAAGTGTGTCCTGTAGGACTGTGTAGCATACATAACTATTCTCAAAAATGTTCTACTGCCCTTAAAGCCAAATCAATGACATGCCTTCTTAATACTGCAAAATACATATAGAGTTCCCAAAATGCTCCAGTTTTACAGGTTTTTCCTCAGATTCTAGAATAAGATTCAGCCCAGTCTCTGATGGTAACTCTCTCCATCCACTACATCGAGATCTCTAAGGGGAACACACATCTCAGAGATGTGTGTGGAGAGTTAGACACGTTCACATTAATTTCAAAATCTTTCCCTGCCCTGCCCATCTCACTCCTCATATTTAATCCCTTATTCATTTATTCATTAATCTAACAAATATTTACTAAGAACCTATTAAGATACTATCAGGTATGATATAGAATACAAATGACATCCACGTATTGATTCAACCATCCATGCACTTATTTACCAAAATTTTCCTGTGCATCAATTATGTACAGATCACTCATCTAGGGACTTTGTACAATACATAATTATTCAAAAAATTATCCCAACCCTCCAGCGCCTTAAAGCTAAATCAGTGATTTTGTTTTCAATACGGCAAATATGTACAGAATTTGTGAAGAGCTTTGAGTGTCAGTGCAAGAAATGTTAACTTATCTAGACAGCACTGGAAAGCAATGGAAGACAAGTGGCTAGCATGGCCAAGGCCATGCTAACAGAGATGCATTTGGCGGTGAACCCTAGAAAGGATAAGAGGGTGAGGACCTGCCATGGGAAAGAGGCTACTGCAATATTCCATATGGAAAAAGGTTTTAATAGGTCTTGTCTTTGGCATTTAGATACCTGGAGTCATGTTCTGTGGCAGGAAACATCTTTCCTTGTCTTCAGATGAGGTTAAAACCTCGCTGGATGTGGTTGGATCCTTGGAAGTAGTTTCTTTACCTAGAAGAGATCAAATGAAAGGTCATCTGTGGAAGCACAAGCAAGTTGTAAGCCATTTCTACACGTGAGACTTTGTCCCTGTGGCTGGTGGCGTGGAAGAATCCCAACTGCCATCACCATTGCCGTGGATTTAGCAGCAGCTGTTAGCAAAGCACTGGCATCTACGCTATCTCAATCCACTGCCCGGAAGTCCCAATTTTGTTGGGAAAAAATTTCCCGCCACCAGGTCTGGCTGAGTCCCATGACTAACAAGTGCACGGAAAGTGTTCAGTATCCGCTGAGCCCACGAGGTCATGGTGGATCTGACCACAGGTGGAAGGCAGTGCTTGGCCTGCTGAAGCGTTGGAGCAGAGCAAGGCAGAGTGGTGTCTTTTGGGACATAGCTGAGACCACCTCAGAATGCACTAACCCCCCAACCTGTCCTTCCATCGTCCCACCAAATAGAGTCATGGATGGACTTCCCCCTCCCCAGCTCTCTGCAGTCATGGAATCTCTGCGGTCATCAGAGAATCTCTGTAGTCATAGAATCTGCAGTCATCATAGAATCTCTGTAGTCAGAGAATCTCTGCAGTCACAGAATCTCTGCAGTCAGAGAATCTCTGCAGTCAGAGAATTGGAGGGGAAGGAGAAGAGGGAAGGTTGTGGTACCGCTGAGAGTGAGGAAAGACTGTCTGCATGACTAAGAGTTGCAGAGAGAGAGGCGAGTACAGCTGGGCCGTGCGGCAGTGGATGGTAGAGAATGAAAGGGAGTTTCAGGAGAATTGCCAACATATAAAAGGACTGGAGTCCTTGATCTCGTGCTCTTGGTTACTCTGCTCTTTGGACGACAAAACAATTCCTAGTGAAGCCGGAACTGAAAAGCATCATCAAGGCCTGGAAAGAGGCCTCGGAAACTGCATTCCGGACAGAGTTCCTCCTGAGGCAGCCCAGGTGTGGAGGCGGGTTACTGCAGTGAGGAAGCCCACTGCCACTTGCCCATCTCGCTGCCTGGACTCTGCCCCCTCCTGTGCCTGGCAGTGGACTTCTGAAGTCCAAGCAGAGGACCTTCACTTCACAGCCCCTGTTTGGTCCATCTTGTTAGGGGTCCAGTGCAGAAAGCAACTGAGCGGGAAGCTGGCAGCCGTGAGCTGCCGCTGAACAGGAGGATCGTTTTGTGCTTCTGCCCCGAGAACCAAAAGTCAGACACTGGCTGGGCCGGGAGGAACCACAAGGTCGAGCTCAGATCGCACTCTCCCTCCGTCAGTGACTGAACCTGGGCGATGCGTCTCATCTCCGCGTTTGTGAGGTTCCCCTTCCCCCACTCATAAGAGAAGCACGGGTCTGTGTTCCTGTTGCTCCACTCTGCCTGCCTATGTGAGTTACCCGCAGAGCGTTTCAAAATACCAGCGACGCCATCTGCAGAAATGCTGGTAACGTGGTTCAGAGTAAAGCTCAGCCCCGGGTATTTATTGTCCATTTCCCCCAAACGATTCTGATTTAAATCGTACTGAGAACCACACACCTGAATGGGTGGCTCTATTGTCACACATGCACAGGTGGCCTGAGAATATTGCTGCAATGCAGACCTGCCTCAGGAACTGCCAGGCTCGGTTCTGCACCCTAGTGTGTCTGCGGGTGCTCCTGCAGGACTCCGATGTCACATGGGGGTGGCAGCCTGCTTCTCCGTGACGGTGTGAAAGGCAGAGGCCACGGGCTATAGCCCCCCGCAAACATCTATTTTCTTTCTTCCTATCGGCTGATGGATGGATTTGCCCACACAGTGACCTGCAGAAGGCTTAGCTGCTGGACGGCAGTTAGAGAGTGGGATACTTGACACCACCCAGGGGCTTAGCTTTGAACATCTGCAGCAGGAACCTCCCGCTCAGGGAGCAGTGACCAGCAGGCCTGCGCACTCACAGCCCCCAAGGAGCCTTTGGTCTCTGTCACTCACTCACACGCGCCCGGTGGCTGTGGTGAGTGCGTCCCCACTGTGAGACTTCAAAGAAGAGATAATGACCTGAGGACGAGGAGCATCCAGGAGGAGACCCAGGATGGGGTGCTGGCTTGGGGGGCGGCATGACACGTGGCTCTTATAGAAAGTGTGGACTTTAGAACAGAAATCACGGAATAGTACAGGACGCAAACTGTGGTCTGCATCAGAACGACGTAGGTACTTATCTTTTAAAAGATACCTGTCTCAGGAAATGATAGGAAAAATAGAGAAAGGCAGCGGCGTGGTTGGTATCGCAGCGAGTTCATACGAGGATGGCAAATGCGCTGTACCCATGAAAGCAACGATGGATAATGGGAGTACATTTAAATTAGGAACTTCCGTTAATCCGAAGCTACAGTGAGGAAAGTAAAAGGTGACCAAATAACAGAAGTTAGAGAGGATAAGCGTCTATTCGTTAAAGAATTCAAATCTGATGACTAGATGAAAAAGATGTGGTCTATATACACGCTGGAACTTTAGTCATCATTTAAAATGTCAAGTTTGATGAATTTATGGTAACGTGGATAGACCTAGAAGAAACAAGTCAGACAGAAAAAAGAAACCAAATGGTGTCACTAATCTGTGGGATATAGGAAAAACAAGCAAAAGGCCAAGAGGAAAAGTCAGAACAAGCCAACAACAAAACTAAAGTACACAACTTGGGGGGAGGGGGGTGGGTGGGAGCGGTCAGGGAGGGGAGGTGGTGGGTGACCCCAGGGGACACAAAGATGTGAAATATATAAAGAAATATATATATAAAGAAATAAAGAAATAAGTTGAGTAATAATTAAAAAAGAACTCAAATCTACAATATATATAATCTTTAAGACATACATGAACCCTCTTCTAGGTATACACATATGAGAATAACATTTCAATGTTTTACTTGGGAAAACTGAACACATGCATACTCCAAGACTCAGCAAATTCCATGCTTGGCTCCATACCTGAACATACACAGACATCCTCCAATAGATATCTATTAACACATTCAGAACAGCAGAGTAGCAGAAACCTAGCAACAACCCAAATGCCCATTTACACTAGAATGGGTTAATGGCAGTGGATACATTAAATTCAATGCAGAATAAGAATAAATGAATGACTCAAACCAGGTGAATATATTCACCTAGGAAACATTCACCAAGCTGTATACACATAATTTTGTGCACAATTATGTCTAGATGGTAAATTTTAATAAAATGATGAGTTACAGATATTCAGAGCCCTTTTACCTATTCCATCGAAATGTCTAGGGGTAACCTTTGGAGTTCAGTACTTTCATTTAGCACTTTGAGGGTATCAGGTGTCCCCTAAGTGTGATTCTCTGGAACAGAGAAAACCCCAGGTTCATGAGCTTCCAAGGAAGTCCCTTGAGGAGTGATATGGAATCTGGAAACCAGAGGAGGCCCTATAACAGGCGGGATTGGTACCAGTTGCACACACTTACACTTCACAATGCTCTTTTACACATGGAATTATAAGGAGTTAAAGACTTGAGCTGGGCCTTGAAAAGGAACCAGAGTTGATCCTCAACAAAAAGAACATTCCCACAGAATGAATTGTTTTATGAAAAATATATGAACTTTTAATGATTCGTCCTAATGACATCTGAGTCATTTTTTATCATCTTTCCAATACTTCTGTCGATAGTTACTACATCTAAGTATAAAAAGCCACAATGTACTTATTTTTTGCATAAATAATCAATCTACAATGGGCATGCATCTTCTATCACTGAAGGTGCTAGAGAAGTAGCCAGGAACAAAGTCTGCAATGAGACATTAACCTCTGACTTCTCCATGAGTCTTGTGCCCATGCGAACCCAGCCCATGTGGTTCACATGGAGCTGGCTCCAGTCCCGCTTCAAAACTAGACACATGACTAGAGTCCAGACCAGTCGGGTTGTGCTGCACGGTGGCCACATGAGCAAAGTCAATGAACATTGATCCCGGGACTCTCATCTCTTAGGGGAGAGATTTGTTTCTGCTGCACTTGAAGCTGGTCTAAGAAGACCACATGGGGCTGTGGAACAAGAAGAAAGCCAGGTTGAGGCTGATCTCAACGTGGCAAAGACTTTAGGAAAGATCATTTGGTGGATTCAAACTTCACTTGGACGTTTTGACCCACCAAACCTGAAGCAATCACCCTCCGGATTTTCATTTACAAATCACCGAATTACTTCTGATGTAAGTTAACTTGATTTGTATTATTATCATTGATCAGAAAATCTGATTCAATAAATTATTTCTGGTGTGAGCTAGTATTACTTTTATTATTACTGACCAGAAAGAGTTACTCATTTCAAAAAACTCTGAAATGTACCTTAAACAGCCAACTGCTTTCCAAAATGACTGCTTCATCAACAATGTATGAAAGTCTCAATCGCTCCCCGTCCTCACCAAGCACATGCTAGTATCAACCTTTTTCATCTGGCCACTCAGCAAGTGTGCAGTTTTAGCTTGCAGTTTCAGTTTGCATTTCCCAAGTGATTCATGTTGTTGAGCTTTTTTTCCTACCATTATATTTTGATTGAGCTTCTTTCCCAGCTGTATATATTTAGAGTGAAATTGTCCACACAAACCTTTTGCTCTGCTCTGATTTGTTCATCCTCTGGTTACTGCATTATAGCAGGTTTCTTTAACATTCTAGCTCCAAGTAGCCAATCTTTAGTTTACAATTATTATCCTTTGGCTTCCCTTTCTATTTTGTGGCTAGGTTTCTATGGGTGGGGAGACAGCAAGATGACCAGCAAAGAGATCAGCAGGATAGGAAGAACAGGACTTTGCAGACACATGACCAGGCCAGACTCAGCTGCATGTACTGCACAGGTGGGTGACTATAGCACTAATGTGGATAAAGAGGAACCAGATCAGAAGTGCTCGGGGAGACAGGCAGAGGATTTAGAATGCATTTATCCAACATTAGGGTGCCAGGAAATATTGTGGAGCATGGGGATGGCATAATTAAAGTGGAAATTCTCCCTGGGACAGCACAGAAAAGACAGAGGGGGTTCGGAGGCAAGGAGGCCAGTGGAAGAACTGCATGGCCATCCGGGTGTGGACGTGCAAGAGTAAAGCCATGGTCGTGGCCATAGGAAGTTAAAGAATAAAGTGAGAAAGAGTTTATTTTAAACTATGAAAAGAAAGGACACCTAATGGATGTGTAGGATAAAATTGAGAAAGAGGGAATAATTGCAGAAAAGGAAAGTTCAAGATATTGAAGAGATCATATACATTCCACTCCTGGTTTTAATGTTGAGAAACGGAGGTCCAGCAAGAAAGAGTGTATTTACCAGCATTGCACAGTGGGCTAAGCACACTGATCAGATCAGCCCTGGCCGTTCCCTCTGCAAGAACCTGACCTCAGAACTTTGAGGTCGAAAGTCTCTAGTCCAGGAAGAACCTCACTCACAAAAATGCGCTGGGGTGAGAATCCACTCCCATTTTCCCATTCTCGGTCTCTCCATGCCCCTACCCACCCACCACCACACCCCACTTTAAAAAGAAAACAAATTGTGAACATTTCCTCCAAGCTCTTTTTCTCTACCTACACGCTTTCTCCTTCCCTGACCTGGTGACCGTGCCACCGGCAGTTTTTATGCTTCAGTTCACATTAGAACAAACTTCACATTGGAACTATAGCTCCAACTATCCACACGGATGTCTGAAGGGGAGTTACATAATACATACTGGTATTTGCTTAAGTTTTAAAATCTTCCAAATAAATTCTCTGCACTGATGATAAGCATGTGAATACGTGCTTGTGTAATAAAATCACAAAGCTCTGAATACATGAAAGTGATTAATTTCAGGGAGGGAGAAGAGGAATGAGATGAGGAAGACTTGCCAAGGGACCCCAAAGTTTTGTTTCTTCAAAAGGAACAAGAAGAAAACTGAAGACCTTCTGAAGCTAATGTGGCATAAAACAGAAACGAGCTCCAGTTAGAAGGCGGCTCTCTTGTGCTCATGTTGTCACCTGTGTTTGAAATGTCTCGTTCATCTTATTTTAAAGCTCAAATGTGCGAATGCCGTCGCTGCCACCACAATCAGCCTCAGCCTCCTATTATTCCACTGATGATGCGCATTTACCAGGAAGACGCAAAGTTCCAAACACCAACCATGACCACAGGTAAAGGGGCTCCTCCCTCACCGGCTAAAGGTGCCAGCTTCCCAAATCTCTTCAAGGAAATGTTGCCCACTAGGGGGACATTCTGGAAGCTCTGACAGCAACGAATCCCGGCATGATCTGCCCTTTGATCTGAGCTGAGCAAGGCTGGGATATGAAATGACAGGACTCCAAGGGTCCAGGCCGTCCGAGGCATGACAGTTAGTGGCTGGGAGACTGCCCTCCCACCACATGCGAGAGGGAGATTTACGTGAGCAGATGAGAAACGTCCTGGGAAGCAGATGTTCCAGGCGGGGCCATGCGATAAAGCAGCAGACCCGGGACCTCAGCGCCAACATCCACCGCGTATCATGCCTCAGCAAGCCAGCTGGGCACCCACCCAGCTCCTGGCGCTATCAGGAACCTTCTCCTTTCCTGCCTCCCTCAGCCCTGAGACTGCTGGTCCTTGCCAGTCACTCCCACTCAAACAGCCACAGCAAGAAGCAGCCAAAGAAGCAGCCCAACATACCCCCAAGCCCCAGGGGAGTCTGGGAAGCAGGGGTGAGGGAGGGCTCCCGACTGGCCAATGGTTACACAGCCCGCAGCACCGAGGGGTGACCAGAACCCAGACACTGCTAAATCCCTGGGCAGGGCTGCATGATTGGACCCTCAAGAGCCTCCGGGTGACAGAAGCCACCATTCTAGCCAGGGGACAGCCAGGGAAACCGAGGCCTGGGGGTGCAGGAGGTACCGCAGAGTCACGCAGCTTGAAGCTGTCTTATTCTTGGCTTCCTTTCTCTAAGATGAATAGAGGAAGCTGCAAAGGGATATTTACAGTAACTGGCCTCAGAGCCATCACACCCGTATCCGCTCCGACAAGCAGAGAGAACTTGCTGGAAGGCCAACACTTGGCGAAGACCTGGCTCCAGGATGTCAGGCAATCATCAATGGCAAAACGCAGCTGCCAGGACGAAACAGCAGCGCCGTCAGGACAGCGCAGGAGCCGCCGTCAGCGGAGATGGCGTGATGGCTGCTTCTGAGGGGCCGAAGGGCTTCGCGGGAGCTCTCGGATGGGAAGACAGGATGTCAGGCTGGAGCAGGGCTGTCTCCGCTGAAGCTGGGGGATGGGAAGCAGGAGCAGAGCCCTGAAATCACCGCCACAGGCCCGGCTAAGACCCGCTCGCTTAGAGCTGATCAGGGACCTAGAGAGACGTTTAGCATGTCGGGGTCAGAGCGATGTGGTTGACATGGCCGACACGCATGGCGGTGACGAGCTGAGTCACCGTAAGAGAGCCACAAAGCTCCGCCCCCACCTGAGGAGGCAGGTCACGCAATCTGCAGCAGACGGAGCTAAGACACGGAGACGAGACACAGAACAAACTGCCCAAAACGACCAGGTCTCACCTTGGCGATGCCTGCCTCAGGGAGGGAAACCGAGTCAGATCTTGACACCGGGCCCCCAGCTTAAAAACCAGCCACCCCTCGTGTCTCCCCAGCTCCACGCACGGCTGAGCCCGTGGGTCGCCATGACGACAAGATGGGGGACAAGTTCGGAAAAGTTTTAAAAATCCCAGAAACCTGGAGCAAGTGTTTCACAGCGAAAGGTCGTGTCTTCTGGGCCAAGATGTTGTTTGGGGGTTTGCTTGTAACTTGAGGCTCAGGGCGGCCTTAAGCCACTCCCTGCTGGAAGAGCCGAGCATCTAGGCTGAGGCTCCAAGCACGAAGGTAGAACAGGGATGCGTCAGGTTCTTTTTAAGAACCTCTGGGGCCTTCAGATCCTCAGATCTGGGCCACAAGACTCCAGGGAGACGTCATCTCCCGGGAGCAGATGTTCTAGGGGCCACCCCCCGCCCCCTCCAGGAAGCCATGCCTGGAAGAGGGTGACTCTTTACAGGAGCCTTCGCTACCTCCCAAGACGTTCCTCCATCTACCACTCCCAGCCGCTGCTCATCCCCATGAGCGCCGGTGGCAGCCCAGGGCTCACCTCTGCTGGGCTCTGAGAAGGAGCAAGGTGCTTGCATTAGGGTGACCAGCCACCCAGGTTTCCCGGGGAGCGTGCCCGCTGGAGCACCGACCGCATCCTGGAAGCCCTCCGCCCCGGCAAACAGGGCCGGCCGGTCCCCTGATGTGCGGTCTCAGATGGCCTGACAATGACACAGAGCAACAGCTCCCGTGGCCTGGACGTGACATACCCGCTTAGGTCACACAGACAGGAAACAGCTTGCTTTTCCCCGGTAACAGCCACTCGGAGGAAAATAGCGTTGAGTGACCGAGGTCAAGTTCATGACCACCCATGGGCCGCAGAGGAACTCGCCGCTGAGCGCTCTTCCTGACCCGGGGAAGCTTGGGAAAAAAGGAAGGAAGGGCTCAGTCACGCCCTGGGAGTGGCGGCCGAGGCCGAGCGCGCTCTGAGGGAACTCAAAGCCGCTGTCTCTCAAAGCGCAAACGCTCCCCAAGTTTCACACCCCCTTGCAAAGCCCGAGGGACAGATGCCGACCGTGGGGGACAAGCCAGGCCGGCCGGCGGGGGGCCTAACCATGGCCTGGCCATCGCCCACCTCTGGGAGAGCCGCTTCTCCAACCTGCAACCCCTGAGCCTTCCTGGTCCAGCCGCCCGGGCCTAGACCCCCAGCCAGGGACTCACCTGGGGCCCAGGGCAGTCTCGGCTCCCCGGGGATGCAGAAGCAGCCGCCCATGTGTGTACCATCCTCCCGGGCCGGGGCCCCGGGGAACACCAGCCCGCAGAGCCCAGGGAGGGAAGAGCCTCGCAGCCGCGTCCCTCCTCCCGCCTCCTCCGTGCACACCAGGGACCAAGGCCGGCCGTGCACAATGCAGCCTTTGATGCGTCCGCTGCTGCAGGAGGCCCGGGGCGGATGGGAGGGGCCGCCC
>PVHY01011658.1:21422-47239 GCA_004024945.1 Uropsilus gracilis | reverse complement strand
AAAAAAAAAAAAAAAAAAAAAAAAAAAAAAAAAAAAAAAAAAAAAAAAAAAATAAAAGGTTAAAAAAAAAAAAAAAAATATATATTCTCATTCTATTAATGTATGTTTATTAAGCCATATTACGATCAGAACTATGTTAGTCACATTTTTGGTAAATTCAGACAATTATAATTCATTTTAACTATTGCTTACGGTGTGTGTTCTGAAATACTAATTAATGTTTAAAGCAAATGGAATTGATAGATTTAACTGAACAAAAGATTAGGTATTGGTGAATGAAATACTTTTGAGTATTTGGCTAATGAAGTTGTCTTTAAGTAACAAATGTTTCATTGCAAAAACTAACATTAGTATGACTTAGAAGTCCATTGAGTACAAAAGTTGATAAAGTATAGAAGATCTGTATAGCAGTGAGTACTGTGTGCTGCTAATGATTCAAAGATATTTAAGGGTTACTTATTTGTGAACATTTCAAAGAAAATAATGCTGACCTAAATATATCTAAACAAAAAATTGGTTGCCAAGCTATCAGTTAGATATGTGAGGCAGTTAGATGTGTGAGAGTGAAATAAAGCTATCAGAATGTATCTAGACTTTAGTGGTCTTTTGGGAGAATTCCGTGTATTCTTATAAAAGTCTTTTAGGAGAATTCCCATGTATTCTTATAAAAATATTGGTAGTATATTAGTAAAATTGGTGCACTGGAAACTGGTTGAATGATTGTATGCTGTGGTTGCTTATCTAGTTCCACTTACAGAGAGATTCTAGTGGTGTGTGTCAGGGCACCATGTTCTTTCAGTTTCAACCTATGTTTTATCTATGAAGCATTTGAAAATATAAAATGTGTGCTTGCTCAATATGTAAATGACATGACTTTGGGTGTTATCAAAATTATTAGATAAATATATTGCTTAGAAAGTAAAAGCAAGAATCCTATGTTATGATCAAGACTCTAATAGCACAGGGAAGGTAACTGACTAGTAGGTTCTAGAAAATGGAGAAGAGAGGAAACCGTGAGAAAGGAAATCAGAAAATTTACAGTTTATCTACTTATTACCTTTAAATCAAGTATCAATTAATGCTGTAAATATTTATTTTTCTTGATAACTTTCACTCATGAGTTTAAACACAGACAGAAATTGCATTTGACTAACACTGTTAGAATCCTGGGTAATAAAGAATATACAGAGATTTAAATAAATTAGGAATTCATTTTTCTTTTATATAGTATGAGGTCTGACAAGAGAAACAAAAGTGAATAAAGACAAATGGGACTACATAGATCTATAAAGCTACTCCACAGATAAACTACATTATCAAAAAACCACTCAAATGAATTTGCACATAATATATCTGGCAAGGGACCAATAGCTAAAATCTACAAAGAACTCATACAATTTAACAAATGGCAAAAAATAACCCAATGAAATAATGGTCAGAGAGCTAAATAGACACTTCTCCAAAGAAGACTTACAGATGGCACATGAAAAAAAAATGCTCATCATCTGTCATCAGGGCCATAAAAATCTACATGAGATACACCATTTCATACCTATAAGAGTGGCCTATATCAAAAAGTTCAGAAATAAGTGTTTTAAGAGGATGTGGCGAAGACTCTTAAACACTGTTGGTAGCCCTTATGAAAAACACCATGGAGGTTTTAAAAAAATTTTTTTAAATAGATCTTCAATACTATCTAGCATTTTCCCTTCTAATATCTACCTAAAGAATGCAAAACATGAATTCTTGCCTGGCACGGTGGCTCGTGCCTGTGAGCTTCAGCCTATGAAGCGGCCGGAGCTAGGGATCATGGTTCGAGTGCCGCCAGGGGCCCGTAGTGAGACCTAGTTCCAAAAAAATAGCTGGGTGTGGTGGTGCGCACCTGTAATCCCAGCTACCTGGGAAGCTGAGGCTGGGGATTGCTTGAGTCTGTGGTACTTCGGGCAACGAGAGCCTGCAGTTCCATGGGCATAAATAGCAAGACCTAGTCTCAAAAAAAAAAAAAAACAACCAAAAAACAAACAAACAAAAACAAACAAACAAACAAAAAAAGAATGCAAAACATGAATTTAAAGGGATATATACACTCCTACATTCACTATATCACTATTTATAATAACCAAGGTATGGAAACAACCTAAGTGTCGATAAGCAAGGTATGGAAACAACCTGAGTGGATGAAGATGTGGTGGATGCATACAATGGGATGTTACCCAGCTACAGAAAAGATGCTCTTGTCACTGGCAACAACATGAATGGAACTGGAGGGGATAATTTTAAATGAAGTGTCAGAAGGACATGGCTTCACTTATGTGTGGAAAATAAAGAAACAAAACACAGGATCAATCAAAACTGATCCAGTAAGCCCCATCTATAGAATTAAGGTTATCAGAGGGAGAGGTGGAGGGTGGAGAGCAGTGTAGAAGTAGCCCAATGGACTATGGTGGATGACTATGGTGGTGGGTATAGTATGGTGACATGCCTCTGAAGTTTAAATCATGTAATGTTGTAAACCAATGTTACAACAATAAAAACAAACAAGTGGCCAGGCACGGTGGCTCGTACCTGTAAGCTTCAGCCTATGAAGTGGCTGGGGCTAGGGATCGCGGTTGAGTCCCACTTGGGGCAACACAGCAAAACCTAGTCCCAAAAAATAGCTGGGTGCAGTGGCATGCACCTGTAATCCCAGCTACCTGGGAAGCTGAGGCTGGGAATTGTTTGAGTCCATGGTACCCCGGGCAACGTGAGCCTGCAGTTCCATGGGCAAAAGTAGTGAGACCTAGTCTCAAAAACAAACAAACAAACAAACAAACAAACAAACAAAAAACAAGTGAAAAAAGCAGATAGGGAGTAGAAGAGATTGAAGAGGTTGGGTGTCTTCCTTTCTGTCAAGAGCATCAAATGGGAAGAAAGTCCTGGGATATCTTCACCTCCAGCTGGTAGCTACTGGGGAAAGAGAGGCAGTAACTCTCCCAGGAATGAAAAACAAAATGGAATAGGGACTTCCCTCACTACTGATGTCAGAAAGTGAATTCCACATAAGGTGGGTCAAAAGTGCAGAAATAATTATGGTAACTTAAAACTTTGTGAGTAGTTATCAGTCTAGGAATTGATCAGCACTGGCTTGTTTATTTCAATCATATAGTCTAGCCAAACTGCTCCAGAAAGGAGAAAGCATCTCCTTAGGGTTCTGAGCTTCACTTGGTTGCATTGTTGGGAAGTAGGCCAGTTGTGTATGGAATCCGTTGTCTCAGTTTGTTCACATGCAAAATGGAGGAAACGATTACTTCAATAACTGCTCCAAGTGCTCCAGGTGAACACTGAAGGAAAGCCTGGCACAAAACACTTTCAAAATTATCACTTCGGTAGAGTGGTACAATAGCAGTGATAGTAAAAGTGGTAATGGGCTATTACTACCCATTCCGCACCTCATAAGTACACTGTTTGTATTTGTGTGTATGTATTTCTATTATTTTTCTAACCTGCCTCTCAGAGCATCAACAGAATGACTAGTGAAATTTCAGTTATCATATCCACTCTTAAGGACAGAGACCCACACATACAAAGGCTTTCTGGAAGACAGGAGATCAAAGACATCATTTTGGCTAACATTTGAAGAAACATATATACAAACCTTTACAGATCGAGGTAAGGGATTTAAACTTTCTTTAAAGGCAAGAAGAAAACAGTGAATAATTATCATTATGGGAAAAAATTATTTCCAACTTATGAGCCCCCACCCACACCATCACACACTAGAGACCTAATGTGCCAGGCCCTACCTATGTTGAGACTGAACCCCAGAATTGCTCAGAATCCTCTTCCTCCTACCGACTATCAAAAATAAACAACAAAGAACAGAGTCTACTGCTAGGGGAAGTGGTGGTCCTCTGATAAGCAGGAACACAAGAAAGGCTTAAAACTAAGGATGAATCAGTAATATTAAGAAAAGACTTTCAGAAAACCAGCCCCCACATAAGCACGAGATAATATTAGAGAAATTTGAAGAGAGTGGTGCACTGAAGATACCCATAGCAACATAAAGTTCAAATCCATTTCAACTCTTGACTACACAATGCCGTAGCCAAAGAGTAAGTGTGCTTCTTGGCAGGCATATATAGGATTCACTTTGCAGTTTCTTCAATAATTTCTGAATAGAGACTTCTCCTATGAGTGTAAGAGTTACATATTTCAACCATTTGTTCATTTAACAAATATTTTTCACTATTTAAATGCCAGACAATATATTAAATGCTTGAGATATACCAGTGTCAAAACAAAAATTTCTGTTGACAGTTTAGTCAACAAGTTTAATAAGAAGCTACTTTATGAGAAACTATATATAAGCTGTAGCTTATTCTTGGGAAGATTGCTAGGCTATCATAGGATGGAATGATACATTTGCAAACTCTTTTCAAAATGTTTTGCATTGTGTTTAACTTTTGTGGTACTAGGTTTATAAAATCCCCCAAAGACAGAAAGTACTCTTAAGTACTCAATGAAAGAAAACAATTTGATCTAAAAGCCCAGTAAGAATACTCTTACACTGCTGGTGGGAATGTAAACTGGTCCAGCCACTATGGAAAGCAGTGTTGAGGACCTTCAAATGAATGGAAATGAAACTACCATTTGACCCAGCAATCACCCTTTTGGGAATCTACCCAAAGGAGACCTCAGTGTGGGTACAAAGGGACACCTGTGCTCGGATGTTTATTGCAGCACTATTTATAATTGCAAGGACATGGAAACAACCCAAATATCCCAAAGCAGATGAGTGGATGAAAAAGATGTGGTATATATACACAATGGAATATTACTCATCAATTAAAAATAACAAATTTGATGAATCTATGGTAACATAAATGTACCTAGAAGAAATCATATTAGCAGAAACAAGTCAGAAAGAAAAGGACAGAAACCAAATTGTTTCACTAATATATAGACAACCAAAAGAAAGTACACAATGGGAAGGGGAGAACCAGCTGGAGCAGCCAGGAAGGGGAGGTGGTGGGTGACCCCCGGGGATTACAATGATGTGAAATATATATATATATAATTTATATAATAAAATAAATTATTATTAAATAAAGATCTATTTGTTATTAATATTTTTACATTTTAGTTTGCAAAGTTTCTAGTAACAATTCATGCTTACTGAATTTTTTCTTCAGTGGTGTCCAGTGTACTCATATCTATCAAATTTGTTTATTTTCCTTTGGATTCTTTCTAGATTTTTCATCTCTGCTTATACTACCCACCCATTCTTGCAAGGTTTAGAACCTTGTATATATATCCATCTTAATTATTTAAAATTCCTGTTTTATAGTTTCTAAGTCTATCATAACTGAGTCTAGTTCTGTTGTTTACTGTACTCTTTAGACTACATTTTCCTTTACCTTTTGACAACTTTTACCTTGTAGGAATGTGTGTATGTGTGTGTGTGTGTGTGTGTGTGTGTGTGTGTGTGTGTGTGTGAAAACTGAACTTGATAATACAATCTGAAGTAAATAAGGCTTTGGTATGAGATAGTTTAAATTATATTTTTATTATAAGGAGTTGGGCTGTGTTTTGTTTGCTATAGCTGTAAATTTGAGAGCATTCACACTTCTCTTGTGTTTTGTTTTTGTCTATTTCTTTGGAGTTCCTCAGAATTCCTTGTCAGAGTGTGTTTTACAGCACTAAAGTAGCAGTTCTCTGTTATTTTACCGGACACTATTGGTGTGGTGGGAAAGTGTGGAAAAGGGGACATATTCTATAATCCTATGATCAAATCTTTAATAAAGATGCATCCCACAGCTACAACCTTAACAAGTATTTCTTAGCTCCCCTCTCTCCATTTCGGTGTGACAGGAAGGCTGAGGCTGGAGGAAGCTATAGTCATAGAAATGTCCTTGCCCCAGGTGGGATGCGTTTCTGGTAAAAACCTTTTCCCATAAAGTATACTTCTATCAAATATGGGGAAGCCTCTGGATATATTTCATAAAGATGGTTGTTATTATTCCTCTGCCAGAGCACAAGAGAAACTATGAGAAGCTGCTGGGTTCCTTGAGGAAAACCCCCTGGACATTTGTGGCTTCTCTAAGTTCCCCAGTAGTTTCTCTTATCCACATTCAGTCTCCAGCAATTCATCAAAATTGTCATTTAAGTGCTTCTAGTTTATGGCTTTAGTGGCTTCTGCTCCAGGTAATAGGTCTTGGCTGTCACTCCCTGTGTGAATTTCTCTCCAGATTTCAGAGTGTGGTGGGTTACCCTCTGAACTTCGGTCTAGCGTCTGTAATGTGTTAATTTTCAGTTTGCTTAGGGATAATTTAAAAGCTTGTTATATGTTGGAGCTAAAACAATGAAGTCCCATTATTAATTTTTTAAGCAAATATATTGCTGCACAAGGTGGATTCAAATTCGACAATACAGACTCAATTTCTTCTGTTAGTTTAAATCTTTTTTTTTAGTTTGGATGTCTTAATAAGTTTATCTCTAAAAATCAATATTTGACTGATTTCTCCAATCCATTTCTGTTCTTAAATTCTTCTGCTTAAAACAGACTTTGGCGTTTGCCCATACAATTTACCAGTCCAATCTCCTGCCCTCTTCTATCCTCTCTCCGTTATGAGGACCGGAACCAATTATTACAAAACAAAATGAATCTATGTGGCCAATAAATTTTATTCCAAAATTTACCAACCGCTTCAAAGGGAGGAGGGGTAGGTGGTGCAGTGGAGGGGCCTAGATGCACACATTGCCCTCTCTGCACACAGTTGGCTATGGGGGGGATGGGGTGCGGGGAGTGGGATGGGGGTGTCAATGACTGTGTCTATGTTGAGAACAAAGGCAGTCATCACCCTGGCAGGGCAGGCATTGAAAATCGGCTCTTGGCAAGACTTTGGCCCTATATGCCGGCCAGGAGTTTGAGCATTTCTCTGCAGTTTCCAAAGGCCTCAACCTGATTCCCAGCCACACCCAAGTTAGAGTTTGCGGTTGAAGAAAATCGTGAGCTGCTCAAACATCTTGGATCCGGACACAAGCTTTGAACCTACCTCTTGTGTGCTTTGGACCTATAGGAGTAGCCGTCCTTACCGCCTACTAAGAAAATCAGTGCTGATTGGATCTTGCTGCATCCAATGGAAAGCCGCGCGCTGTGCAGGGGCGGTGCCCTGACAGCCGTTGCTGGGAAACCGCGTAAACTCTGAGCGCTCCAAGTCTTTCTTTTCTGGTGAGAGGTGGTGGCGGCGGAGTCCGAGAGGGGTGTTTTGGTCAACAAAAATGGTGAGTGTCTGGCTCTCGAAATTTACTTAGATGTTAATTTAATTGTAGTTTAGAGCCCGTGTTTCTAAAAAAGGATTTGAAAAATTAAGTTGGCAACTTGTATTTGTTTTCAGAGGCCTTAGAGTTACTCAAGGGACGCTGGCAGCGACTTCAGTCTTGCTGCCTTTTCCTCACAGTGTATTCATCGCTTTAGTAACAGTCTCGTTTTCCATGTTTCTGGAAATTTGGGTAATGAGTAAAATCTCTGAACAAGCGATAGAAATAAAATTCCAGGAGAGAGAAAAGCAGTAAGTAGCAGCAGGCTGACATTACAAATCTTACTGGAAAAACAGCTTCTGGGGCCACTTTATGACCCAGGGATGAGGGGAGGAGGAACACCCTGCGCAGTGCTAAGGCCCAAGTCTGTACCACCCTACTGTCTGCCTTTGAATTCAGGTACTGCTGTTTACTAGTTGAAGAACCTTGGATAACGTTGCTTTTAGTTTTTATGCCTCTTTTGTTAAGATGGGAATAGTAATAGTGCCTAATTCACCGGTATCTCGGTATTCTTTTATATGTCACATTTTTTGTTTTTATGGTATATATTTCTCTAATTTTAGGAAATAAGCTAAATTTCCTTGATTTGTCTTATATCTTTGCATCATGTTACTTGGGCATCAATACATTTATCAAAATTAGATTTAGGAATAGTAAAGTAGGCATAATTAGCAATTTTTTTTTTTTTTTGCATTATAGGCTTTCAGAAGGAGAACTCTAAACTTCAGTGAAAGACACCAGAAATTAGTAGATGAAAACTACAAGAAAAAAATGCATATTGGTGCCTTAAAAAAGATAGAGAAGCAAGTCAGGGATGAAAAGATGCAGAATGAAATTGATGAGCGTGTTGAACACAAGAGATTCCTCAGATTATTACAGAACCAACAATTTGAGTTGGATATGGAAGAGGCCATTCAAAAGGTAAGTTTTACTATCATTGTCATATTTTTTCATTTTCTCCTTGAAAATAATAAGTGTCAAATGCTAATACTAGAATTAGTGAATAGACAGCCAACAGCTCAGTAAAGGTTGCTGCATTGTAAGTCAACTCAGTGGCGAAGAGCTGGGTTTTTGAATCCTGTATATTAGCTGGACAATGTATTAACTTGGATAAATTGCATAAGTTTTTCTGTCACTTATAAAGGGAAATAATAATACTACTTCATAGGATTTTTTAATATGTGCAAAGTCCTTGGATATATTGTGAATTACACACTAACTGCTACAGTTTTATTCACTAAGGCACAATTATGTTGCTTTCTATAAAAGAAAAAATTTAAGCATATTTTTTTGAATTAGAGTAACCAAGTAGGAATGGTTGTTATTAAATTGTAGAAAATGAACACAGGTATGGACTTTCTCATATTTTTTATTTTTGAAGTGCTGTCTCAACGAATTTAGGTACTATATATATATGCAGATAATTTTTCATTAACAATTAACATGGAGGTAGATTTTCATTAGCAATTTCTAAATATTTTTAGTGCTAAGAGTGGTAGAAATGGGCACAGTAGAAAAACTAAGAAAGATCAAAATTGGAACAACTAAAGCAACAAGATCAAGTATTGGGTTATAATCAAAAGAATGAAATAAATATTAGTAAATCTACACTGATACAAATAAGTAAATATATTTAGGGAAAGAACAACTTTCTTATAGAAAAAAATCCAATTATAAAAGGAAAATACCTGAAAGGAGTAACTGCTGAGGGCAAGATTCACCAGTGACTCTAGTGGACAAAAATTTAAACAGAAGCAGAGAAATTGCATAGTCTCAAAGTGTCTCTTTCAAAATATTTAGTATTTACACACTGTAAAATAATTATAAAATAGTTGAAGTATTACAGAGGCAAATCCTTCTAAGTAACACCTTAACCAAGTAGTAGAGTTTAATAGCAAAACAAGGCACATTAACACCATGTACTCGCAATATCAAGCACAGAAGGTCACTAGGAATCTTTTCAATGGAGGAACTTGGCTGCTCACAATTCACCAATGGACATTAACTCTTGAAAGCAGAAAAACATCAGATGTCATGTACCTGCAGATACATCAAGGATAGTATCTATACAATACTTTCCCCAAAAGGGTATACCTAAGCCTAATCATAGTTTTAGGACTGATTTCTATTTAAAGGGAATATAGGAGCTAGGAGAATAAATTAAAGCAACATATAAGGAAGCAAACAGATAAATTCAGACTGTGTGATATCATGTAAAACAGGTAGCCTCAGTTTAATGCGTTAAAAACATGATGTTAAATGATGGAGAGGCCATTTTAGATTAAGAGGGACCCAACAGACAAGCAAATATACTCTAGGAACCTTATTTGGATTTTGACTAAAATTAACGGTGAAAGGAGATTTTTGTCATAATCACAGCAATTTTTATTTTGGAATGACATTAAATGGCACTTAGAATTTAATGAGAATTCTATTAGGTTGGATAGCTACATTAAGCTACGTAAGAAAATATTGTATTTTGTAAGATGCTTATGACATGCGGGACACAGCTGATATGTGGATTTTCTATAAAATCAAGCAGAGAGCACTTACTTACTTTTTGTTACCACAGGGTGTTCCAGGCTCAGATAATTTCCTTGCCTTGAATCAACCATTTCTCTAAGGGTACTTGCTCACTTTTATTGAAGAATAGTACTTAAAAACCAAACTCTGAATGATAAGCATGCTCATTATTACTGAAACTTTATTACTTTACTCTCTTTAGATGGAAAGTACTAGTAATAACAGCATTCATACATGTCTATATTTATTTATCTGTATATATTAATAAAAACCCATAAGTCTGTGTTAATACCACTGACTAAAGTTTAGTACTACAGAAGTTATATTCCTGATTTCTAGCTTTCTCCAACAAAAAGAAAGCTGCCTTTCATTGTCTACCATATATTTATTTATTCTTTCTACCCTAAGATACAAATAAAGTAGTTTCTGAATTGCTAATCTTCCAGGGATGACAAATTTAGTTACTACAGTAGGTTTGGGTAAGTTCTCTTTCTCTTTACCATTACAATACTTACTCAAGCATTGTTCTCCAAGGTTACTTATGGCCACCTCTACCCAACTTCTTCATTGTGTGTGTGATTTTAATACATGTAATTGGTGTAGTCTCCCCCCACATCTTGTTTGTTTCATTTTTTAAAAGCATTTTTATGTTTAATAGCAACAGAGTTCTTAGGAAGTTACAAAGATAGTACAGAGAATGGTCCACTGGGCCTTTAATCACTTTACAAACCCAGTAAGTACTTCTTACATAACTACTATTACATCAAACGTTGGAAAATGACATTGGTATAATAGGCATATATATTTATGTAACTTTAACACATGTATACATTTGTGCAGACACCATCTCATTCAAGATACAGATCTGTTCTGTAACTGCCAAGACTGCGTCACCATCACACATTTCCTTCAATGCCCAGTCTACCTGACAATGCTATTTGTCACCTCAGTGGTGTTAAATGTACACTAAGAGGACAAAAAATACTTTTTAATGGGCAAAGGATTTTAACAGCAACTTCTTCAAAGAGGATATACAAATGAGCAGTAAGCACAAAATAGATGCTCAACAGATTAGTAGTTAGGGAGATGAAAATCAAAACCACTTCAGACCACAAGGACTGCTATAATTAAAGTAATAAGTGTTCACAAAGATCTAAAGAAGATGGAATCATTGTGAATCACCTGGAAAGATATAATGTGTATTGGCTGTGATAAAACACTTTAATAGTACCTTAAAAAAATTGAATATAGTTACTCTATTAATATAGTTAATCTAGTTAATATAGTTACTCTATTAATATAGTTAATTAATATAGTTACTCTATCAGTATCACTCCTCAGTTCTCAGATAACTGAAAACATGTGACCCTGTAAATGCATATAGCATTATTTAAGATACACAAATTGGAAAGAGCCTCAATGCCTATCAGTTGATGAACTGATACACAAAATGTGTTTTATCTACATAAGGATCTATCTATTGTGCAGCCATAAAAGTGATTGAATTGCTGATAAGCCCTACAACATGGATGAACCTTGACAACTTTGTGCTAAATGAAAGAAATTAAACATAATAAGACCAATCAATGAAAAAATGATTTAGTTTAAATGACATATGTAGAGTAGGCAAATCCATCCAGATAGAATATAATTTAGTGGCTGCTGGGAACCTGGGGGAGGGTGATTAAGAATTATGGGACTTTTTTTTTTTAAGTGATGAAAATGTTCTGGAATGTTGAAAGCATATGTCCACATAAAAACCTGCATATAGATGTTTATAATTAACAAAACTTGGAAGCAACCAAGATGTTCTTCAGTAGGTTAGTATATGAATAATTATCTAGGCTACCATTTGGTACAATGAAAGGAAAGGAGCTGTCAAATAGTAAAAAGACTTGAAGGTAGCTTAAAATGTATTTTGTTAAGTGAAATAAGCCAGTCTGAAAAGGTTATATATGGTTTATCTTGAACTCTCTGATATTGTGAAAAAGGTAATACTATAGAGATATTAAAAGATCTGTGGTTGCAAGGTTGAGGAGCCAGACGGTTGAAAAGGCAGAACAGAACAACAGAACATTTTTAGAGCAGTGACACTTTTCTGTACAATATAATGGTAGACAAATTCTATGGTGGAGACTGCTGATTCTGAGACGTTGTGGGTGTGGTAGAAGAGGATTGCAAGGAGCATATATGGGAACTCTTTTCTTTCCTCTCATGTCTACTTAAACCCAAAACTGCTCCAGAGAACAAAGAAGAGTCCATTTAAAATTTGAAAATTCTGGAACAGGATAGTGGTGATGGTTGTACACTGTCACTATACTTAAAAAACACTGATTTGTGGTTGTGAAAGGTGAGTGTTATGCTGAAACATATCTCAATTAAAAAATAGACTATTCTAAGAATAGTATATAAATGGAATCAATCTCTTTTTGGGATTGTTTTCACTTAACATAATTCCTAGAGATTCATCTAATCTAGGTTGGTATTTCTTTCCTTTTTGTTTTTGTGTTGTATTCCATATTATGGATGCATTAATAAATAATTTACCTACTAATTAAATTATTAAATTTAAAATTGAATATTAAATAAATAATTAATTTGACAATTTATATACTGAAAGATGTGTGTATATTTCAGTTTTAGATAAAGTGTTGTAAACATCTGGACATAAGTTTTTAAATAAATATAAGTTTCCATTTCTCTGGCATTTTCATTAAGATTGCAGTTGTTGAGTTGTATAGTTACATGCTAGTTTTATAACAAACCATTTCTCTGGGTTGCTGTTAAGATTTTTATATTCCCACCCAGCATTGTGTGAGGCAGTTTTTCACCAGCATTTGTTTTTGCCACTAGTTCTTATTTTAGTCATTCTATTAAGTTATTCAGTGATATAATATTGTAGTTTGAACTGAATTTTCTAATGATGATGTTAATCTTTTAACATCATCTTTTCATTTGTTTTTTCTTCTCTGAATACAGAACTTAATTAAGCCTATAGCTCTTTCCACCATTTTACCTGAGATGTACAAAAGAAACATACAAAAGAAAGATATCCTGGGGTAGCAAAAAGCTGAATTCAAAATGTGGGACATATGTTCCATTTTTTACAACAAATCAATGGCTAGGGGGCAGGGAGTGGGGGGAGAAGTGTATGTGGAATGACTATTAGAGAATAAAAGAGACTTAAGAAAAATAGCTTGATGCAATATGTGTACTTTGTTTGGATATTGACTTGAACAAACAAAAAAATGTCTGTGACAACTGGAGAAACCTGAATATGGATGGAAGTATTACATATTACTAAAGAATTATTTAGACATAATGATGGCATGATTATTGCATAAGAGATTCTTTTTAGGTAGAGATCAATAATGACATGTCTTGGATTTATTTTAAAGCATTCTAGCCAAGCAAAAACCCAAACAGGAAAGTAACACTGCAGTGGAAGAGCAGAGAAAAAAGGGGCAAAATATGGGTAATTGTTGAAGCTGAGTGATGGCTACCAGAGGGGGTAGTCTAATTGGGTGCTTATGATTGGTAAAATTGCAAACTTTTCATAAGGGATCAGAAAAGTACTTTTGTATTTGAAATAATAGCTGTATTTTAAAATAAAAAGTTATTGTTACTCTGAAGGTATTTTCTGTTGCAAAACAAATTCAACCTTGATGGGAAAATGTGATTCTGGTAAACAAATAAATTTTTTTTTTAATTCAGGCAGAAGAAAACAAAAGGTTGAGGAAACTCCAGCTGGAACAGGAAGAAAAATTGGCCTCAGAATTGGCAAAATTAAAACATGAAAGTCTAAAGGATGAAAAGATGAGGCAACAAGTAAGAGAGAACAGGTATTATAGCTTTTATAAATTTTATTTATTTAAACTTTTATGAAATACTTAGCACCTGAGAGTTTTTTTTTGTCATAGCTGTTAATATTTTGCCTAAAAATACTATTGCTTTAAATTCTATGTATTCATTTCAGAAAAAAAGGGCAGTCATAGAAGTAACATGTTAATATTTAAGGTAAAAATATTTAATTTCCTCTATTTTTTCTAAGCATAATCTTTAGAATGATCTTCAATAAAAAATAAACTTATAGAATGCTGGTCTTAAAATCTTTGGTGACCCCTAATTTAGTTTTGTACCCTAGGCAAATTCCCTACCATAGTGAGAATGACAGGTTAAATTTTAAAAAGATGAACATGTTTTAAATGTTTTAAATTAAAATTTAAATTATTTTACATCCTGTTTTACATCCCTGTTACTATCTTGACAGTGCAGAATTTCTTTCCTATCAGTCTCCTCCACGATCTGCTGTACACCCCCTTTTTAAGATTTCTTTTGACTCCATTCATTTCTCCCACCTCCATAACCCCCATCTCTGGTACCCACCAGTTGTTCTGTTTGCATCACTGTGGATGTTCTTTTGGTTTGTGCTTTTAAGATGCTACATAAAAGAGATCATATGGTATTTTTCTTTCTCAGACTTAGTTTGTTCAGCATAAAGCCTGCAAGTTTCTTTCATGTTGTTGCAAATGGCAATATTTTATTTTTTATGACTGAATATTTTACTTATATGTCTATCACAGTTCTTTGTACATTCATCCATCAATGGGCATTTAAGTTGTTTCCATATCTTGGCTATTGTGAAAATGCTGTAATGAACATGAATGTGCACCTATCTTTTGATATGTTAGTTTCTTTTGTTTGAATATATACCCCGAAGTGGAATTGCTGGATCATATTATAGTTTTACAAGTTTTTGAAGGACCTTCAAACTGTTTTCCATTGTAGATGCATCAATTTACATTCCTGCCAACAGTGTTCCAGGGTTCCCTTTTCTCTACATCCCACCAACATGCTATTTTTCCCTCCATAAAAACTATTCTCATAGATGTGTTATTAATATTGAACATCTTCTCATGTACTTGTGAGCCATCTAAAGATATCTGCAGTCTACCCAGACAATCCTAATTTAAATAATTTCCCCATTTTAAAATTAATTTCCCTATAAAATCCATGCATTTCCCTCACTTCTGCTAGTTAAAAACAAACACATATATAGAGTTTTTTAGGACATACTTTTATATTTTTAAATTCTCTAACTATTTTCTTGTTAGGAAGAATGAAGAAATATCCCTCATGCCTTCATTTGTTCCTTATATAACATGGCTTCAAGCTCTTCACCATTTGGTTCTCTTGTTTTTGGTGTTTCCTAAAAATGTTGCCCCTACAATTATTCATTATACAACAGGATGCTACATAGTACTCCTAAAATTCTGTTATTAACCACATTTTTCTAGAATGTTTGTTGATTGAAATAATTTTCAAGGATAGTGACATCACCCTGTTGATTACACTCAAGGGTAACTAGGCTAACTAAATGTTGATCCTCTACTTATATAATTGAATGTACTGAAAATTTATTATAACATTTTAGGAGCAGGTCTTGTATAGAATATTATATAACTTATAGATAAGCTTCAGACTTTCAAGCATCACTAAATTATATTTATTTGGCAAATATCCAAATATGTTTTTTTGACTCCACAATTTTATCAAATTTTTTAGAGTACTACTGATTAAAAGATTTAGAATTACTGCTCATTTCATATTGTCCTAGTCTCAAGCTATTTATTTGGACCTTAATTCATCAACCATGTTAGTTGCTTTCTAGTTTTACATGATCTGCAGATGAAATAAATATCTCAACATGTTTTTGCTTAATTCATTGACATAAGAGTGAATTAGAGGAGCTTTACATTTTAGCTATTGTAGGTTAGGTGATTCAGATAAATGCTCCCTCTGAGAAAAGAAAGTCTGGAGAAAGTATAAAAATAAGATCTGACAGAGGAAGGAAACCAGAATCATAGATAAGTTGGCATTTGTAGCTGCACTTCTTCTGAAGGTTTCTGCTGATTCCATAAGTACAGCTGTGAGTTAAGAAGCCAAACAGGTAAAGTGTATAACATTATTCTGTAAGCTGGATGCTTCATTTGTGCATATTATCAAGTTTTACTCAACTAATATGGAGTTTAATTAGATTTTATTAGATATAAATAAAGATATAACATGAGAACAGGTTATGGGAAATAGCTAGAATAAAGCATTGAGAGACAAAATGACTGGAAAAATATGGAAGATAATATTAAAAGATAAGGTGTATGGTTGAAAATTCTAACATGTATAATTCTAGTTCTGGTAGTAGAAATGAAAGAAAAGGATGCAGAAGCATTATTTGATTAGATACAAATTTCCAAATACATGTATTAGCCACAGGCTAAAACGTGATGGTGACAGCTGCATCTTAACTTTTCCTAGCTCAGCTTTTGATATCTAACAACAGTGGAAATCTTAAAAATCACAATAGCAGCCCTTGGAAAAGGCATTACTTTGAAGGGAGCAACAATGACAAGTCTGACTGAATTTTGAACAGCAACAGAAGTTAGATGTGTATTAAGGGTCTGAAAGGAAATAGCCCATCTAGAATTTTATACCTTGTGAAAATTTTCTTTAAACTTGAAGCAAGTCATTTGGCTGCATACTCTTTCAAATAGTGTGCTGCTTCCCAATGGTATCAAAACCAATATTTTTTTATTGTGCATAAACAAAGGTGAAATTTCTGACATGAAGAAATGAACCATTTTTTTTGATCAGTGTATTCATTTACAAATTGGCAGGTTTAAATTCAAGCAAATGTTTGCTGTGATCCTTAGTCTTAAGTAATTAAAATTCATCCATACTAAGATCCATATTAAGATTCATCCATAGGTGCTTCAAAATTAAAATTTCAAAACCAGGATAAAATTTTTAAAATCATTGTAATTCATTTTGGAAAAAATTGAGTTCAAAACTCATGGAAATTTTATTCAATGTTGAACATATTTTCTAATCTAAGTATATAGTTAAGTGTTTTATCATTGTTTTTAACTACTGTTGGGAAACTATTTTTGGAAACTCTTATAGCTCTTAGCAATTAACCGTAATTGTATAATTGATTATATTTTATTTTTTAGTTATAATTGTATAAGTTACATAATTGTTAATTGTTAGCAGCTACATGTTATAATGAAAGCAAAAACAAACACCTCACATAATTTGTGTATGTTTAGCAGAAACTAGCTTAAAGAGGAAGCAAAGGTATCTTTGTCTATTAAGTGTGTAAACAGTTCCTTGCTGATTCCAGTAATTGTATTCAAGACTGATATTCCAGATATTAATAAAATATCTGATATTCCAGATATTAATAAAATATATGACATGGATTAAAAAGTATCAATATTTTCAGAAAAACATAAAAGTGATCACCAGTAACCCTGAACTAGCAGTTATTCTTTAGGTAGAAGAATGAAAATTATCCCAGTATTAACTTCAAGAAGGTAAATGTGTAGGGTCGAGGTGAAATTTGAATATTAACTCACTTATTATGCCTTTGGGATTTTAAAAGTAAAGCACTAAAAACATAGCAAACTAACAGAAAATGAGGTAGAAAGTAAATGCAGGGAGTTAAAGTCATTAAGAATATTTTATTTGCTAGTGAAAAATAACTGGCTTTTTATGAGTTGAAACAAATGTGGTTACTATGCTAAAATTTTAAAAAATATAGAGATAAATTAATATAGGGGGAATTGTGATCAGAAATGAATCTAAAACATTGTGTAGAAAACAATTACATAATGGCCCTGAGACTGATATCCTCAGAAAATCATATGTTGGAGTTTGCTCCTTGAAACTTGGGTTATGAAAGGTTCCTAACATGGTAAGGGTGCCCAGACTGGAAGAACAGCATGGTTTATGCTGATCTCCTCTTTTCCTTCCAGGAGTCTGGAAATTTGAAATCAAAGCAAACATGCCCAAGTCATAAAAACCTCAGAATACCAATGTGCAAGGGTTCCAATTTGTCCACATCTGCACCAACACTTCAAAATTTTTACTTTTATGACAATAAACTGTACCTCATTGTGGTTTTGATTAGCAGTTCCCTAATGACTAATCTTGTGAAGTATTTTTTGTTTGTGCTTATTCTCCATTGTTTCTAAAGAAATTTGTAAGGACTTTGCCCATGTTTAAATTGGGTTCAATCTTCTGTTGAGTTGTATATACCATTCTTTTGTCTTTCCTTTGCTGTTGAGTTCATTCATTTGTATATTCTGGATATTAAATCCTGCAAAGTAATTTGCTTAGATATAAACTTTTACTATACTTCTTCCTTTCAGCTTGATAATACTAGCTGGATAGCCTGATAGAAATTATTACCAGTATTGATAAAGTATCTTCTGTGACCTAGACCTCTGCCAAAAAAATTTAGTGATTACTGAAAAAAAAGGTGATTTTGTCTAGAAAATTAATGACAACACCCTATTTACATGCATTCTGACCTTTCTTTGAATTAAGGGTTGAAAAGTCTATTTTTTCAAAATACTTTTTAAAAAGCATCTTACAATTTAGAAAAAGTCTTTTAAATTTCATATACTTTTAAAATAGTAAGAAAAATGATGGTCAAATACTTTTTTTCCCCAACAGTTTTGAAATCAGAGACCTGGAGAAGAAATTAAAAGCAGCTTATATGAATAAAGAAAGGGCAGCTCAGATTGCTGAAAAGGATGTCATTAAATATGAACAAATGGTAATCATGTTGGCGGTCATTATGTTTTTTATATTTTTTAGCTTCATTTAGAAAACTGAAAATATAGCAATATTTTGAAAATTGTTGTATATTATAAACACTGTGCTGCTAGGTTTCTCAGATACTTTTATACTTTTTAGGTCATTTAAGGTACAGGAAATCATGGCTTTTTTGAATACTGGGTCTTCTTAAATATTCAAAACTGAAGTTAAATTACTGCTTATAATAAACAGCTATATTCAAGTATATCCCAGCATCCTTTATGCTCTTTGAGAAACCAATACTGTATAAGTTACAGTCAGTATCAGTATATTTTAGATTAACTTCTTAAAATGTTTTTAAAAGTAATATATTTTATAATGCTTTGAAGGAAATGTTCCTGTTTTATAAACCATTCTTCTCATGTTGCTTTATATTTATCACCTTTTCTAATTCCCACCTTATGACCAACTTCAGGACAAGAGTCACTTGGGAAAAGTTTCTCAGATAAACTTCAACAGTGCTATGCTATAGTGTATAAAACAGGATTTACTGAAGTAACATGTAAAAGCTGGGTGCATCTTGTTGCTTGTGCTCTCATTCCACAGAAAGGACTGGCACAGAGGCAAGTTCTGACTGAATTATTATAGTCTTTGAAGTGCTCTCATTTTTTGACATGAAGGCATTTGCTCTTCTAGGTCACTTTCAAAGATGATAGATGGCTATTAAAGAGAAATAAGTAGAGATAAATGCTCTGGCTTTTTAAGTTGGCCAGAAGAGACTACAAATTAAAAAAAAATAAAGTAAGTTGCAGGAAAATTGTATCAAAATACTGAGAGTATAATAAAACATGGGCATCAAATAAGGATAGGCACCAGAGTAGCATGTGTGTCAGTATAGAAAACATCTCTGAAAGTGTGATGTTAAACAGTGATAATCTTGGACATGGCAGGAGAGGGTGACAAGACTTCATTTTTGTTCTTTCAAAATTAAAGTAGAACACAAACAGTGTATAGTTTGAGCAATAGTTTGCAGTTTTAATAATCCTGATGAGGTTATTAGAAATTGTAAATATTTTGACTCCTGAAAGGTCTGCTATTAAAATTAGCTGATAAAATTAAGTCAAATACTCTCGGGGGACTAAATGTTAGGATATCTAGGGTCTAGTTTTGGCTGCACCTTACTTTTCTCTGATCTTAGTTTTTTCATCTGTAAAATGAGAACATTATATACTTCTGTAAGTGTGTGGTAGCCTCTACATGTTTTTGTCATTTCATAATTTCTCTAAAGAACTAGTATAATGTGTTACAAAAACAAGCAAAGGAAAACTTTTGGTCAAGTCATTTTAACAGGATGTATGTTAAAAGCATCAACTAGATCAGGAACGGTCTTCAGAAATTTTGCATTCATATTTTAATTTTTTTTTAATGCTAACACTAACCATTCTAGTCTGTGGAATGTGATGTTTAAATGGAATTTTTTAAATTGCCTCAATATATTTAATTTAAACTTATTTTTAAAAAATTTCAAAATGTTCATATCAAGCATTGCTTCAAGAAACAATATTGTAACTCCGAAAATGGCCTTCAATGAATTAGACATTGTAGAAGACAGTGACATGTCACTCTTTATGTTAAAAGTAACTACTGATCACCTTTAATAAATGAGAAAGGGCAGACTTCAAAGACCAATGGCAGCAAAGAAAATTTAGGCTGTTGAAACAAGAGTTGCTCAGAACTCTTGCTCAGGGTTGAATAGCCTATATGAAAAGTACCATCCTTACTCTAAATAGCAGCTGACACAAAAATGGAGCCAAAAATTGTAGATGCTGCTTCTATCAACGTTTAAATAGGAAAAAAAATGATTACTGCTTTGGCAATTGACACAGTTAAGTTTAATAACGATTTCTTATCTTACTGTTTTCCAAATATGCAGTTATTATCTTCATCACATATTACCTGAGGGAGCTCTTAAAATAAAAGAGCCCCTTTAGGGTTGGAGTCATCATTCAAGCCTTTCAGGTGCCAATGACATTCCTTGGCTTTTCACCAGATGAAATATTTTATATAAGAGGCTTTATAATGTTCAACTACATATTTAAAAATATTTTATACTCCTATTTGAAAACAGAAAGATGACTTTTGTTTCAATTACAGAAACGTGATGCTGAAATAGCCAAAATCATGATGGAGGAACATGAGCGAGTGATAAAGGAAGAGAATGCTGCAGAGGACAAACGAAATAAACAGAAAGCACAGTACTCTCTTGACTTAGAGAAACAACTTGAAGAACAAGAAAGGAAAAAACAGGAAGCTTATGAGCAGTTGCTGAAAGAAAAACTCATGATTGATGAAATTGTTAGAAAAATCTATGAAGAAGATCAGTTGTAAGTTTTCTATCACCTTTCTTAGATGCCTAAATATTCACATGAAATTTATCTTCAGCTTCTTGAGAAGTAAAACACCCAAACAATGCCTATATAGGTTCTCAGCAGATCAACTCTTATTTAACGTTGAGAGAATGGTAATTAATAATCTGATAATGAATATATGTCTACAAAGTGATTAAATGACCACAAACCTTTGTTTTAGATGCCTATGTCACACGTTAGAGGACTTGCTTTTGATCAATTTCCATGTTACACAGTTGAAGTATAGAATACTCTGACACTTAGGTAAGCAGGTTGTAGCCTTTGAGATATGTAAGCCTTCACAAAATATTAGAGAAAAGGCACAGAAGTAATTTACTTGAAAATTTATATCTGTCATTATGTTAAGTGGCCCATAGTTTAGTGTTGCATGAATGAATAACAAGCTGCGAACAGGAAAAAGCCACTTTCCCCATGAGTGATAAAAGAAATGGACACATTTTTTGATTATTATTTCTGTTACTAATAAAAACACTATTGTTTTCTAGGGAAAGACAACAAAAGCTGGAAAAAATGAATGCAACACGAAAGTATATAGAAGAGTTTCAGAAAGAACAGGCTCTCTGGAGACAAAAGAAACGTGAGGAAATGGAAGAAGAAAACAGGAAGATCATAGAGTTTGCTAACATGCAGCAACAAAGAGAAGAAGATCGGATGGCAAAAGTTCAAGAAAGTGAAGAAAAAAGGCTACAGCTACAGAATGCAGTAATAATTGAGTAACTACTTCTTTAGCACTGGGGAAATTCTGAAATATTTATTATAGATTTTGGTTACTATGTATGTTTTTTTAACAGCTGACTCAGAAATTGGAAGAAATGCTGCGACAACGTGAAGATTTGGAACAAGTGCGACAAGAATTATACCAGGAAGAGCAAGCTGAAAAACATAAGAAGAAACTAAAGGTAAATTTTGGAACTCAAAGAATTAACATAGAGAATAACAATTTGAAATGAAACACATTTAAACTCACTGAGATTAATAATGTCACTACATGTAAACAGTGTATAAGCATAGTAATGAGGAAAAATTTTCAGGTGGTTAAAAAAGCCAGATACAGGCAGCAGTTCATGAACTGCATAATAAACATGATGCGATTATGTTGTCTACAAGAAACAATTTGAAATAGGAAGACACATACAGTGTAAAAGCAAAAGAATGGGTAAAGATCTACTATACAAACAGTAATCAAAAGCAATTTGGAATGGAACTCATGATAATAGGCAAATCATCTAGAGGATGTACTAGTGTAAAGGTGATGAACCTATGTAAAGCTTCAAAATACATAAACCTAAAATAGGTAAAACAAGTGAAATAGATAAGCCTATAATTATAATTGAAGATTTTGAAGATTTCTGGCTAATGCCATATATTTTCCTCATTAATATACTGCATATTAGCCAGAAAGTCAGCAAAGTTGACCTCAAGTTATGATTTACATTTTCATTAAAACAGTTGAATATATAAACTGGTAAAACACAGTATATTTCTATTTCTGGGATCAGTTTTTTTGTTTTTTATTGTCTACTCCACAATCCTGTACAGTTTTGATAACTATCTTTAAGACTGTTTTAGCCATTCTGGTTCCTTTGCTTTCCCACATAAATTTAGTGTAATCTTGATTTTAGCTATAAATAGTATTTTGATAGAAATTGCATTAAATCTGAGCATCAATTTGGAGAACTGACATGTTCACCATTTAGACTCTTCCATTTCATGAACACATTATAACTCTCCATTTATTTAGCTCATCTTTAATTTTTTCAGTTTGTTTTCAGCATACATATCCTTTGTTAGATTTATATCTATATATTTTGAGGGGGAGCAAGGATAAATGGAATTTTAATTTCAGTGTCCATATACTCATTGTTAGTAAACTGATTTAAATTTATGTTGTATCTCATGACCCTACTGAATTAGTAACTTTAGATTTTTTTCCCTACAGCCATGGATATACAAATAGGCTCAGTTTTAGTTATTGTTTTCTTTCCTTTATACTGTTTATTGCCTGCTAGCATTACACTGGCTAGCATGGTGTTGAATGAGAAGACATCAGCTTTCCTTATTGCCTGTTTTGACATTCTGTTAATTGTAGTTTTTTGGTTTTTTTTTTGGTAGATGCTCCTACCGCTATTTTTCTGAAGGTTTTATTTTTAAAATGAAGGGTGTTAAATCAACTGCTGTCTATTGATGTGATCATGTGACTTTGCTTTAGTGTTAGTGAGTCAGCTTTACATCACAAGAATAAACTACTTGGTCATGGTATATAGTTATTTTAATACATTGCTGGGATCTGTTTTCTAGCATTGTATTAAGGAATTTTAATGTTCATATTTAGGAAGAATATTAGTTTTTAGTCTTCTGTCTTATACTGGTGTTAAGGTAATAACTAAGGCTATCCTTTCAGGGAAAAACTCAGAAACTCAGATGCCTCAGAGTTTGTAGGCTCAGAATCTTTTTTTTTTTTTTTTTTTTTTTTGAGACTAGGTCTCGCTATTTTTGCCCATGGAACCACAGGTGCACGTTGCCCGTGTTACCACGAACTCAAGCGATCCCCAGCCTCAGCTTCCCAGGTAGCTAGGATTAGGATTACAGGCGTGTGCCACCACAGCTATTTTTGGGGACTAGGTCTCGCTGTTTTGCCCTGGGCAGGACTGGAACCACAATCCCCAGATCCCACCGAGACTCCATAAGCTGTCGCTTACAGGCATGCGCCACCCTGCCCGGCTCAGAATCTTTTTATAGCAAATTACTTCAAACTTCCAGTGAATAACTATTTTTCAAATCATATCACGTATTTTAGAACTTTTTTAATTTTTTATTATTTTCATACACCAGTCATATTTGTATAGTTATTGCTCCCGTTAGGCATGGTCCTCCCTTTCCCCTCCCGCCATTCATTCCATTCACTCTGATTCCTGTCTCGCTGACGGTTGTTGATGTTTAGCCCGTTGGTCTCCTCCTTTTCTTTTCTGGGTAATGTTCTTCCCCTAGGGGAGGACTTGTGTTCCTGGAACACTGCAGACAAGACTGTTTAAATGTCTAGGCATAACTCTGCCTGTCGGAGCATATCGGAAACCTGCAGGGCAGGTGTGCAGCGTGGTTTTCCAGGCTCCTGTACTGTGGCATTTCCTGTGGTGGAGAAGATAGTCTTCTTTTCTCCGGACCCTTATGATCGCTGATATCAGCCTCCTCATTTTGCTGGCTGTCTCCTTCATTCCATTCCGATGTCTGTCCAATGGTGCTGCTTCTTAGCATTATAGTTCTGGTATCTGGCATTGGGAGCCCATCTCCCAGCTGCTGGCAGTAGAGAAGTTCCCTGGCAGAGACCAACTTCAGTAGGTGGTTGGTCCAGCCTGTCTTCTTTGTTGTGGTTTGCAGTTCTGCCATGGGGCTGCTGCCACCTTTCTGTGGCTTTCCTCCCCCATTGGAAAGGGGGCTCCTTGCTCTCATTCAAGGTATCTCTGAACTGCGAGTTTGGCTCCCTGCATTGGAACCATTGTAGGTGTTACTCTGTGACATGTCATTACTTTAGTTGGTATCAGTGTTGTTTCCTGTCTTTCCGACAGTGCTCTTTGAATCCTGCCAGGTAATGAGTGTGTCCATGTGTCCATGGCCTTTATTTATTTGTCTCACCTCCATTGCATCTTCAGCTAGATTGCTGGGTGTTTTTTTTTTTTTTTTTTTTTTTTGTTCCTAACAAGGGCTGACTGAAATGGGAATGAACCAGAGGACCACCCTCCCCCCGCCCCCCATCCCCAGCAGAGGACCATCCTCTGCCTCCAGGACCCAAAGGAAGCAAGGAGCAGAGGCCCTAGACCTCTCATTGCTGAGTCTCCAGATCCTGGCTTTCCTCAGGATTTTAGAACTTCTAAACTACATAATTTCCCATTCTTTTTTCTATTTGATAACTACACACTCCTGATCCAGACATAGCTAAGGAATACATGAGTGATGTTTTACCTTGGCAAATACTTTTAGATGTTTTCACCATTGGATTGAACTAAAATTTGTATGGGAGCTAGATGCCAGCAAAAGTATTTTAGGTCAGTATGTATTTCTGTATGCAAAGTATTATAAAAGGTGAGGACCCCAAAACTGAGAGAATAACTTTGCCTTCAGTATAGTTGCCACATGTTAAGATTCACTGAATCATGTGGCAACCATGTATTGTGGAAACACTGTGCCCAGCAACCCAAAAGAAAATGGTATGTCTATAGAAATTCTAGCTAGAATTCTTCATATGACCTGGGTTATTTCCAATAGCTATTGCCCCTATTCAAAGGTATAAACATGTGAGCAAAATGAGATAGCAGCCATATGTGGGAGGGTCACATCTTTGGGGACAGCTATGATAAAGTTGCCATCGTGGCATGTGAACAGTGGGATGGCATCTTGGTTCCTGACCCTCTTGGTGATCTTGTAGTTAACCTCTGATAGTTTCTGTTACCTCAAAGAACCTGACCATACAGCTGTTTATTAGGGAAGTATTTTGAATGTTTTTAGGATATTAGACAACTTGGAGTTTGTCATAATTGAGCAGTTGGCTAGAGAATTTTAAAATTATCATTCCTAATCAAAAGCAGATACAGTAAATTTTATTGACAGAATTTTAGGTGGGCGATCATTGAAATTCTTGACATTTTTGGGAAGTTTTCATAATGTTGGCAAAATTAAATTTTGTAGGAAAGAACTTTACTCCAACTTGAATTTCCCTAGAAATTTTCTGACGATCATTGCAAGAATAATGTTCTAAAAAATATTTTTTTTTTAAATTTATTTATTTATATATATTTCACATCGTTTCAGTCCCTGGGGGTCACCCACCACCTCCCCTTCCCACCCGCTCCAGCTGGTTCCCATTCTCCCCTTGTGCAGTTTCATTTGGTTGACCATATATTAGTGAAACCATTTGGTTTCTGTCCCTTTCTGTCTGGCTCGTTTCTGCTAGAATGATTTCTTCTAGGTACA
>PVHY01011658.1:0-21322 GCA_004024945.1 Uropsilus gracilis | reverse complement strand
TAAAAAATATTTAAGTGATTTGAACAACAAGTTTCAGGCAAGATTATAAAATAATTTGCTGATACAAATTTCAGACCAGATTTTAACCTTAGGTGTGCAATAAATTTTGAAAATCAGCTCAGAACTGTGTTAATTCTGAGTTCAGAAACAAGATGGTAATTATATACAAATTAAGATTTAAAAATAGACAATCCAAAGATAAAATGTCCTGTTATCCAACATATTTTTGTTTAAAAAGGATGGGCAAAGTGTTATCTTGAAAAGACTTAAGTTTTCAATTTTATTTTATACTGTAACACTAAGTTTAAGCACACTAACCCCCTCTTTATAAATCTGCTAAAATGAAAGGTACTGATTTGACTTTTATATGTCTTACTGTTTAGGAGGAGGCAGAAGAAAAATTGAGAAAACAAAAAGAGTTGAAGCAAGACTTTATAGACCAGATGGCAGTGAAAGAACTAATACTCCAGGCTACGAAAGAGGAAGAGGAGCTCTTTAGGAAAGCTATGCTAGCCAAACTTGCTGAGGATGATAGACTAGAATTAATGAATGCTCAGAAACAAAGAATGAAGCAACTGGAACACAGGAGGGCTGTGGCAAAACTTATTGAAGAGAGGCGCAACCAGTTCCTTGCAGACAAAGTAAGAAAAAATATTTTGTTTTCACTTTTTTTAGTCATTCTCATTCAACAGCAATCTGCTAAACATTTAAGTGAGAACCTTTGATGTGACTGATCTTAGATATTTACTAATCATAATTTACTTTAGCCAATCACTTATTAATGCATCTAGAAAATAATTACTACTTCTGTGTTAGAGATTGATTAGTATTTTGATTAGTTTTGAAAACATGAATATTAAACATAACTAAGACCATAAATTCATAGGTGACATGAGCTTAGTTAATAAAAACAATGATTATAAAGATAGGGCAGGTGTATGTGATTGTAATTATGGACATTTTGATAAGGCAGAGAGGAAACCTAAAAGTTCTAGATGCTTTTATAAAGGAAGGAGATTTTATCCAACCCACTGAAGAATTAAAGCTATATAAGATCTGCATTGGGAAAGATAACTCAAATAGCAGTATTGAGGAAGACCTGAGGGGTTTAAGACAGGAAGTTTTGTAGTGAAATGTGAGAGCCCACGCAAATGGAGAAGGAATTCATTTGAGAGACATCTAGGAGAGAATTGAGGTTAATTGGTGACCAATTATATCTGGAGAAGGAAGAGAAGAACTAAGGCTAATACTGGTTATTAATATCATTAACTGCATCTTTGGTGAGTAAGTAGGGGGATGTCCTAAAGAATGTACAAAGAAAAACATTTTTTCTTTGCAAGCTGAAAATACCCTTAGGCAGTGAAACAGAGCAAAGAAAGCTTAGGTTAAGTTTTCTTAGAAATGCACAGAGGTTCAAGCTGATTCCACTGAAGACTATAACAGGAAAGATCAAAAGGCTGATGACTTAGCCTTAGAGAACATTCTGATTATAGAGGGTAAAAGGAGAAATCCCAATCACAAGAACAAGGAATTGTCAGAAAGATGAGAAGATCTGGATGACTGGGAGATCAGCTCTCTTCCTGATGCATGGAATGTTAGGTTACCTGAGGATCCATTTTTGGTTTGTCTGTCTTCAATTCATGCCATAGTTATATTGTGATATTTCCAAATGCTTAAAGGATGTATTAGACAATCTGTTAGAATTTAAGTTTCTGAAAGATTTTCAATTTCTGTAGCCTGAATCTTGGCTAAAGACAGCCAGAATATTCACTTAGTTACCTAAGCCTTTTTCTTACCTAATAACTTTTAGCTAGTCACCCAGATCCTACTGATTTCACTTCAGCAATAACTCAAATTGTTTTTTCTTGTAGCTTAAATACCATTCCTCAAGACTGTTGACATTGTCCTCTAACTGATCTCCTTGTGACTCTAGTCCATCTGCCACCAGTTGCCATGCTTTCTGAAAAAAAAAACCAAAACAAAAAACAAAAAAACCCAAAAAAACACCAAACCTCATGTCCTGCTTAAGCCAAATAGATTACTATGTAATAAAATCCCAATTTTAGTGTTGATGTAAGACAAATATGATCTGTAAAACTACAAAGCATCTAGCATCTTGCCTGGTAACTGACATATACTTTAATATAAGTTTGTAATCAATGGAGATGATTAACATTAACAGTGTCAGAACACAGTAATTGAGGCTTAGGCTTTTGAAATTGACCTAGAAGGCTTTGACTAGTCACTGCTTAGAGGTAAAACCAGTGTGGCTGATCTGTAGCTCATAGCCTATAGAAGTTAGCAAGACAGTTATAAACTACCTAGGGTTTTTTAATTAGTTAATATTTTCACTGTGAAGCTGTGGGTTTTAGTTTTAATTTTCAAGATTGGGTCACATTTGAATTTTGAGTCAAGGGCAAGGATGGATTTTCACGGTAATGATATGCATTAGTCCATTCCATTGTACAACCCTAATTTCTGTTTGGATTTCAGAGATATTCCTAAATCTATAAAACTATCTCTAAAAATTCAAAACTCCCCAAGAAATAATTTCCTACTACCAGCATAGTCAGTATTCATTGTAAATGGACAAGTTGGTTTCATACCTTTCTAAACTATTTACCCTAATTTTACTATTTCTAGAATATTGTGGTCTATAGCTTCCTAGGGAGGAAAATCCTGTGTTCTACCTAAATTAGAGACCATATATACATGACAAGTATCTAAAAAGTAAGCTTTCCTCTTAATGACACTTGCTTATTTTCAACTAGTAAAAACCTAGTGCTTTTGTACCATACATGACTGAGGGAGCATCAAGAGTATAGTTCCCAAAATAAAAAATTTCAAGTATGATTCCGTGGTTAGATTAAATCACCATATTTCATTTGAGATTAACTCAACCGGTTGAGTCAATAACAAGATAAATGATAATGTAAATCTTCTCTCTAGCTATCGAAGCTACTACTGATTCTGTAAAAATAAATCCATCTAGTATGATAAAAAACAAAATTGTCTCAGTGGGAAGCCAATCATTACAGGTTTGACATTGGCTGTATCTGCACCTGCATTCTTCTGTACTGAAGAGCTGTTAGGTTATACAGAAGCTTAACTCTCACAGTGGTAAGGAAGACAAACATCCCTTTTGATTCATACAACTTTGATGAGGGTTATCTGAAGAAATGACTTTCAAAGAAAAGTTTAGCAAAAAATAACTTTAAAATAATTCTTCACAGTAATTTAACCATTATTTCTACCTTTTATCATTCTTCCCTATCCAACAGAATGATTTGTATACAATTTCATAAAAGTTCATTTAAGCTTTGAAACTTTTTAAAGCTAGTGAATTCTTCCTTATTTTATGGCACGTACTTTTGGTGTTAGCTGTGTACTCACAACTCCTTTCTGTATGAAGCCTGTGCTTCATATAGGCTTTAAAAATGTATGTATGTATATATGTATAAAATGGACAATTTTTACCTTTCAGATATTCTATTTGTGTTTTGGTCTTACACTGTAAATTGCTTTCAGTATCTGGTATATGGTAAGCATTTAATAGAGATCTGTTGAATTAAGTAGCAAAAATATATGTACATTACCATCTTTTGGAGTTGTGTCTATAAATAGACTGAATCAGATAAAATTGATGCACTAAGTAAAATTTAATTTGATAATTTCTTAAAAGATGTACTTTGTGGCCATAAAATTTTATTTGCATTTCAAGCAACAAGAAATAGAAGAATGGCAGTTGCAGCAAAGAAGACAAGGATGTATTAATGCAATTATTGAAGAAGAAAGACTAAAGCTTCTCAAAGAACATGCTACAAAATTACTAGGATATCTCCCCAAAGTAAGTGATATTTAACTTAAAGTATAACCTGCATGACCCCAGTATGGGGAAAAAAAATGGTATTAAGATTTCAAAGATTCTGGATTTTGCTCACCACCTTATAAGGAAACAAGTGGGATTCGGCCAGTTATTGAACATCTCTAAGAGTCGGTCTTAGCCCAAACTTGATTTACTGAATTTAACTTTTAGAAGTTCTTTTCCCTTCAAGTGTAGGTGCGTTTGTGATACTTTTTACACAAGAAATCCTGTAATTGGTAATACCAACAACAGTCATATGCTTGAACTTTTGAAAGTACTTTAAGAAACAGCAATTTTTCACTTTTATCTGAGATACTTAATAAAATGATCTGTCCCCAGAATCTTAGTCAGGATTAATGAATATGAAATATGTTAATGGCAAGGTGATATATTTTGGGAATTTTAGGAATCTTGGGTTTTAGGTATTTTTATAAGGAAATGATTATGGAAGCAGGAGAACTTAATAACCCTGATGTCCTCAAACAATCTAAAGTGTCCTTTTCGATACTTTAGATCCTTGTAGGTTAGAAGAGATGCGTTGAATTTTGTTCTAGGAAGTCACCTATTCTAGAAAAGCAGAGAGTGTAAAGGTTACAAAGGGCTTACTTTTGTGGCTGCACTCAAAATATGGATGCAAGGCAGTTTGTGCTAATCCGCCCAGGGCAGTGAGACAGGAGCCAGGCCCACATGAGCCAGCAAAGCTCCCCTCTCACATAATGCAAGGCTATTCAAGACAGCATCTGGACACATTCGATTCTTGTCCATTCTGCTGACCCAGTGGTACTTGAGGTGTACAGGAGAGCCCAGGTTCTGTTACAGGCTCCTACACTGGAGCTGATAATTCAGGAAAAGGTGTATCTACACTCAGCATATCAAGTATCATTTTTTAAAAACTAGTGAATTTTTAAATGAATCTATGAAACGAATTCCATTACACCTAGGAAGGTATCTTTAGACATTCATTTCTATATATTTGCAGTTTACAGGCACTTGATGAAATAACCTGGCCTTTTTTTTCTCCTAGGGCGTTTTCAAAAAACAGGATGAGATTGATATGCTTGGTGAAGAATTTCAGAAAGTATATCAGAAAAGAAGTGAAATTTGTGAAAAGTGATATCAAGGTTTGGTAAAAAGCCTGAGTTCTTTTTCATGTTACCAGCAGATGTCAGTGTAACTTTTGTTTTACAGCTCAGTGATATAAAGAGTTCATTGTCTAATCCATCGTCTAATTGGAAATAGAAGAAAATGTTTCCTGATAAATTAGCAGCAGCAAGACTGCTTTTGGTCAAACCACAGTTTTTGTACCGATAATCTGAAGAGCTGAAGTTTTACATTCACCAAATTACAGTATTTCATATCTATAAAATACAGGCCAAACCCTCCAGGAGACCAACTTTTGCATCCCCTTTCCTCAAGACGGTATATAGACCTTGATTAGTAGGGCAGTTAACTACAATTCTGCATATGGTCTCCACTGATTAGGCCAAGGAAATTGAATTTAAAGCATCTTTTTCTGTATACTATAAAGAAAAAGAAAAGTAAATTCAGAGTACTTAATTACTGAATGGTGCTTAACATAAAATATTTAATACTCAAGTGCAGTTGAAAAGGGGGCTACTAGGGATATAAGGTCAAAATTAATTTCTCTAGAAACTGGATGTCAATTTTATATCCTTCAAGTCTAACAAAAGAATTATTTGGAATTACTTTGATTTCATTATCAAGTTAAAAAGACAAGTCACTCATGAGTTTCCCCATTCAAGTGCCTTCATAAATTCCTCTTCAGTAAAAGACAGCATCTTGGCAGCTTCAATATGCATCTGTTTAAAAAAAAGTTTTCCAATTTCGTATTGAGTGAAAACACAAATCTGTAAATATGTATTACACTGTAAGTTCTGTAGTCATGTATATTCTAACTGCAATAAACATGCCTGAAATGGAAAATACATTAATGTCCAAACTTATAAAGACTATTTGTCCAGTGATAGTATTGAACCAACCTACAGTTGAGAGAACAATTCAGTAATATTGTAATAACATTTGAAAATAGGAAGGGGGCAGAGTCATAAACTTATGTTCTTACCATCAGATGATTTGTGTGTCAAAAAAACAAACTACCGAGTTTTGCAATCGCTTTTCACTCCAGACACAAACCAATCCTCTAAAATACTTGCTCTGATACTTTACCAGTTTTATTTTCCACATTGCTAACTCACTTACAATCTTAAGCATACCTAAAGTAGAAATAGTAAATATTGTCAAAAAAAAAAAAAATTGTCCACACATGGTTTCCTTTGACTTAGTTTTTAGACTCACCTTCTGCCTTTTTAAAACATCAATTAATTTTAATTGTTTCTTGAATCCTATCATTAATTCTCCTTTTTGTTTCTCTAGCTTCTTGTTTTCTGATTTTAATGCTTCAATTTTTTTATGTTCTTCATTTGCAATATCCTGTGCAAAGGGAAAAAAATTGCATGACTGCTTTGCAATCTTTTAATGGACAAGACCGTAAAACTTCCTAACAGAAACCTTATTATAAAACTTACAGAGATACTTGGCATCAATTAATTACTATAATTTTGGTAACTTTTAATGATCAGTCCTCACATCAGAAAAAGTTCAAAAATAAATGTTTTAATTCTAGAAATGGTCAATTTACATATTGGATGAACTTTCCTGAGAAAATGAGACAAGCTAGTTGGTAAAATTTCCAGGTGAGAAATCCTGGAAAGGCGGGAACCTCAAAATCAGTATATTTCCTTCCTATGCTTGGCAGACACCTAAATACATAGCCTGCTAATACATAGGCTGTTAAGATTCCTAGAAATCCATGGATAGCAGTGGTTGTGGACTAATGAAACAGAATTCAGCTACTGTCCAGGACAAGGGAGACAATGCAAAAAATGTCAGTGATCTTTAAAACAGGTTAGTAAAAGTTAATAAGCATATAAAGATCTTTTGAGAAATGTTGGAAGTCCAGAAGGAACTCTAAATTACATAAATATGTCAAGTTTCTTCTTGAAATGATAATTACACATGGCATCTTAGGATGCTTTAGGCCCTTTCCCCCCTAAAGGCCTAAGGAACACCCATGTAAATAGTAAATATATAATATATAGACCAGTGAAGCTTTATGAAAATGCTAGAGGCAGCAGGATCAACCAAGCAAACATCTGACCAAAATAAAGTCACATTCAAAATGGTGTATTTCCTGGCCTTTATGCTTACCCTTTCCCTTTTACCCCCCTGGGCACAACTGAACGGAACCTTTCAATTTATAGCTCCTCCCTTGAGAGGGAAAGTGAAACCTGCTTGTGACCTTTTGTCTTGTCTGGAGGCTACCTGAGAGACTGGCTTCCATCTTGTCTGATTTGGAGCACTAAACGAAGGTGGCAGTTTGGATGTCAGGTTGGAGGCTGAAAACAGTGGTGGACACATGAGAGCTACAGGGACTCTGCAGAACCATGGGAGCATAGAGAAAGAATAAAATGTAACTTCTAAGGCCCTAAGAAGCAGGACTGAGACTAAGGAAATTAAATGAGACAAAAGCTACAGCAAAGAATATGTGAAGAATATGGCAGCAGGAATTTCTTATCAGGAATAACTTTAAAAGTAAATTAATCACAGTTGTAACATAGAATCCAGTTATATGCTTTTTACAAAAGACTGACTTTATATCTAAGGACATACATAGATTGAAAATGAAAGGACGTAAATGGATATTCTACGCGAATAGTAGCCAAAAGAACAGGGATGCTAATATCAGACAAAATAGAATTTAAGCCAAAAAAGTTATACAACACAAACAGGGACATTCTATAATAAAAGGGTCACTTCTCCTGGCATATATGCACCAAACATAAGCAAAAATTGAAGCACTGTTAAGGGCTCTAAAAACAGTGACAGACTACATAGACAACAAACAGTGGGTCAAACAGGCTAGACCATTTAAGTCTGTTAAGTGACACATGATAAACACTGAAGCAACCCTTGACAAAATTGGTGGGAGAAATAGTTATATACAGTACCAGTATGAGATTAACACCTAATTTCAATAATCAGTCAAACTATAAGTAACTGAAAAACCCTATATATCAACTGCATTGAAAAGACATAGAAATTTCTACTCTACCAGATCACACATTTTTTTCAGGTATTCATGGAATACTGTCCAGAATAGCTCCGGTGTTGGTTGGAAAAATGTCATTAAATTTTAAAAGACTAACGTTCTAGAAGGTATTTTTCCTATTAACGGTGAAATGAAACTACAAATCAGTAATAGAAGAAACTAGAAAATTCACATAAATCTGGAATTTAACATACCATTAACCATTTACTTACTAAGAAAAACAGAAAATTCAAATAATCAAAAACAGGGACATTATTACTTATTTTATAGAAATAAAATTTTAAATGAGAGCAGCCGTTTAAAGGAATAATAAACTCCCAACAAAAAAAAGCCATGAACAGATGCCTTTAACTGGTGAATTCTGCCAAACATTTAAGAAACAATCCTCAGTTTCTTCAAAAAATTGACAGAGCTCTTCCAAAATCATTCCACACACATACACACACACACGGAATACTACTCAGCAACTGAAAGAGATAAACTCATGCCATTTGTGGCAACATGGATGGAGTTGGAAGGGGTTATGCTAAAGTAAGAAGAGAAAAGACAAATAGCATATGGTTTTACTTATGTGAGCGATTAATAGAGAAACTGAATGAAGGATCATAAAAAACAACTTGCAATCTGACCACAGAGCTGAGGCATACAGCAGGTGAGGGTAGTGGAGAGAACAAGGGTCTATAGAGATGGACCTTGAGTGCCATGGTGGTAGGGTAACGAAAAACCACACCACAAAACCAGCACTAGGTTGAGACCAAAGCCAGATAAATACACAAAAAACTACAGAATGCTATCCTTGAGAACCCTCTTACACTGCTGGTGGGATTATAAACTAGTCCAGTCACTATGGAATGTGTTCCTTAAAACACTAAACAAGGATCTACCATATGATCCAGTGATTTAACTCCTGGGAAACTAGCTGAAGGGCACAAAAAACACAAATTTGAAAGAAACATGTACTCCTAGGCATATTGCAGCAGTATTCACAATAGCCAAGATATAGAAAAATTCCAAATGTCCCTAAACAGACAAATGGATAAAAAGGTCATGGTATATTTATACAATGGAGTATTATTCAACAAACAGAAAAGACATAGTCATGCCATTCGCAGTAACCTGGACAGAGCTGGAAGGGATCATGGGACCTGCAAGCTGAAATTAGTCAGAAGGAAAAAGATAAATACCAGATGGTCTCACTTATATATGGAATATAAACAAAAGTACAAGAAATAATCAAATAATAAAAGAAAAATAATCATAAGAAAATGCTATCCTTGACAAATACTGATGCAAAGACCCCCCCAAAAAAAATTCAATCTGAATTCCACAATACCTGAACAGGTAATATACAATGCCAAAGAGGGATTTATTTCCGAACTATAAGGATGATTCACCATATAAACCACAATAATATTTCCCATTAATAAAGTGAAGGGAAATTTACCTGACCATCTCAATTGATGCCCAAAAAGGCACTGGTAACTTTCAACACTCCAAAAAACATTCAACAAGGAATATGAGACTTACTTCAAAATATATGCCATATATAAAAAGTCCACAGTTAACATTACATTCAATGGTAAATGACTGAAAATTTCCCTCTATTATTAGAAACAAGACAAGGATGGCTGCTTTTATCACTTTTACACACCACAGCACTGGACAGTCTAGTCATGAAAGTGGAAAGAAAAATAAAAGGGAACCAAATTAGATAGAAAATGTGAAATAACATTTGTTCCAAGATGACATATATAGAAAAAACTATCAGAACAAATTAGTGAAAGTTGCAGGGTAAAGAGCACAAAAATCAGTTGTTTCTATGTACTAACAATGAAAAATACACATTAAGAAAATTCAGAAAATTACATGTAGAAAACCATCAAAACATGTAAATCATTAGGAATAAACATAACCAAGGAGATTAAAGAGTTATATACATTAAAAACAAACACAGCTCAGACATAAATGAAAATAGTTTGGTGACTGAAACACATTATTAAGATGTGAACAATACCCAAGATAACTCACATTCAGTACTATATCACAATCCAAATGGTGGTGGTTGGTTATAGAATTAGAGCCATCTTTGTAATATGGAGGCTTAAGGAAACAAAATAGCCAAGCATTCTTAAATAAAAGTAAAATTGGAAGTATCAGAGTTTGTTTTCAAACCTTATTTCAAAGCTAGAGTAATTAAGACAGTGTGATACTAACATAATGGAATATGTAGATAAACAGAAAACCCAAAAATAAATCCAAATATTAAACGTCAAGCCTTTTCTTTGAAGAAAACAAAGAGTAAAACAAATTACCCACAATACCACCCTATATCCTTCCCTTCACTCTCTCTACCATCTCCCACTTCTTCATTTCTGATAACCACAGTTTTTAACATACCCTAGTTTTGCTTTGTCTGATTATCTACGTTGTTTCCTTATAGTACCAATATATGTGAAAATATACAGTATTTGTCTTTACCATTCTCAGTACACTTACTTTGCATAATCCCTCAAATTGATTATAGTTTGCTACCAATGGAAAAGTTTCATCTGTACCTGTAGCTGAATATATTTAATTATGTGTATATAACATCTTTATACAGTCACCTTTCATGGTCACTTAGGTTGCTACCATAGCATTTTTATGTAAACAATGCCACAATAAACATGGAGCATGATTCTGGAACTGTTGATTTCATATTTTTCAGATAGGAAGGAGACCTGTTGGATCAAATGGTATTTCTATTTTTAGTGTTCTAAAAAGTACCAGGCCACTTTCAACAATTGCTACACCAGTTTACATTTCCATTAACAATGTAAAGGGATCCCCCTTTCTCCACATCCTTGTTCATTAAGCTAAAAATTTGCTAAGACCACTCAGAAGGAAAAGATAGCCTCTTCAATGAATTTACTAGTAAACTACATGTATATGCCAAGGAATGAATCTGTACCCTTATCTCTTACCATAAATAAAATGAATTCAAAGTTAGTAAAAAATAAGATCCAAATATATAAAACCATTAGAAGAAAACAGAGAAAATGATTTTTGGTGTTCATTTGGTGCATTTGGTTCATTAACACCAAATGCACAGGAAACAACAAAATAAATAGAACTACATAAAGAACTTGTGTATCAAATCAACTATGTGAAAAAAATCTATATAATGAGAGAAAACATTTGAAGATGAGATATCTAAGGACTTAATATCCAGAAAATAAACAATAATAATACAATAATACAAATACCCAGTTTTAAAAATGAAATACCTAAGACAATCACTAATAGAAATAAGACAGTGACAACACCACAGTAATTCTAGGGGATATTTTACTTCAACTATGCCATATCAACAAGACAGAGCAAATTAAGAAACACTAATCTTAAATGTGGAGAGAGATAAATACATTTAACATATCTATAGAACGCATTACCTAAAAATCCCCAAGAACACATTTTTCTTTCAAAAGCACATGCAACATTTTCAAGAAGAGACTGTTACAATGGGACACGAAAACTATCAATAAAACTACCAAGGGCATGGTGGCATGTACTTGTAAGCAAGAGCTTATAGAGTCTGGGGATCATGGTTCGAGTCTCATCGGAGGCAACACAGTCCCAAAAAATAGCTGAACATGGTGGTGCGCAGGAAGCTGAGGCTGGGGATTGCTTAAGCCTACACATCAACTATTTTAAGAAAACACAACTGGAAAAGTCATAAATACATGGAGAGTAAGCAAAGTGTTGCTAAATAGCAACTGGAATAAATAAAACAAATACTTTTGAAACTAAAGAAAACAAGAATAAAGCCATCAGAGTCAATAGGATACAGCAAAAGTGATCTTAAGAGGAAAGAGAATTCCATTAAGCTAGGAAAAATATCTCAAATATTTTAATACTATACCTAAAGTAGACATTAGGTTTTAACTTTAAAGTAAACATTCAAGTAAAGTATACTTAAAAAAAAAAAAACAAGAACAAAAATTAGTAAAGGAAGGACATAATAAAAATGAGTGGAAATAAATGAAAGACATCAGAAACACTGCAAAAGATCACTGAAACCAAGAGTTGGTTCTTTTAGGAAGATAAAGTTGATAAACCTAAGCTAACAAAGAAAAGAGGAGTAAAAACATGAATAAGAAGTAGAAATGAAAGAGAATTACCATAAATGTCACAGAAATACAAAGGGTCATAAGACTGCTATGAGGATTTAGACACCAACAAATTGAAAAACACTGAATAGATGGATACATTTCTACATCACCAAAGTTTACCAACACTACAAGGAAACCAAGGAAAAAAACAAGAGTGGGATAAACCAGTCAAAAGTATGGAAATTAAAACAATAAGAAATCTCCCCTGAAGGAAACCCAGGGTCAGGCAGTTTGACAAAAGAATTCTATCAACCTTTCAAGAAGACTTTATGCTCATTTTTAAAAATTATCTCTAAAAACCCAAGAAAAAGCAATACTTAAACATTTTATAGTACCAACATTACCTTCACACTGAAATCAGTAGAAGAAATTCCAGACCAATATCCCTGATAAACATTCATACAGAAATCTTCAAATCAAATTCAACAATATAGCACAAAGATTATATTTATCCCAGGATGCAAGAATGGCTTAATATATGTAATCAATGTAATACACTACATGAAAGCCAAAAAACCATATAATATTACTAGATGTGGAGATAGCAACTGATAAGATTCACCACTCATTTATGATAAAAACTCTAAACAAGATGGGAGCACTAGGAACCTATATCAGCATAATAAAGACCATATTTTACAAACCATATTTACAAACCTATATATATATATTAAAAGATTCTACCTAAAAGCTATTAGAAATGAATGTAGCAAAGTGGCAGATTACAAAATCTACAAAAATTCATTATATTTTTATACACAATAAGAACAAAAGAAATTCAGAATTGTTTTAAGAAGAATCAAATATCCTAGAATTTACTAAGGATGTGGAAGGCCTATATGAGAACTGTAAGACATTATAAAAGGAGGTAGATTATGACTTAAGGAGATGGAAAGACATCCCTTGCATGGTCATGGCTGGGAAAAACAAATATAATCAAAATGACTTTTTACCTAAAAATTTTGTAATTCAATTACCATTAAGAATACTAGCTATAGGCCGGGCACAGTGGCTCGTGTCTGTAAGCTTCAGCCTATGAAGTGGCCGGGGCTACGGATTGTGGTTCAAGTCCTGCCTGGAGCCTGCAGCGAGACCTAGTTCCAAAAAAAATAGCTGGGCATGGTGGTGTGTGCTTGTAATCCCAGCTACCTGGGAAACTGAGACTGGGGATTGCTTGAGTCTGTGGTACCCCGGGCAACGAGAGCCTGGGGTTCCACGGGCAAAAATAGTGAGATCTAGTCTCAAAAAAAAAAAAAAAAGAATACTAGCTATATTCTTCAAAGAAATAGAAAAAGTATAGTAAGATTAAATTAAAACCATAAAAGGTCTCAAATAGCAAAGAGCAATCCTGAAGGAAAAGGTAGAGGTGTGTTACCTAATAATATACTAGAAAGGAACATTAACTATAGCAACATGGTTTTGGCATAAAATTACACACATGGATCAATGAAAAAAACCTGAAATTCCAGAAATATATCCATGTACATAACCATACTTAAGCTATGATAAGACAGCAATGACTATACACACAATAGGGAAAGAAGAGTCCCTGTAACTCTCGTTTGGTACTGGGAAAACTACTTATGAAAGAATCAAGAATCATACTCTTACTGCATGCACAAAAAATAAAAAGATAAAAATAGATTATAGATTTAGATAAAACATCTGTAATATATACACAGAAGACAGCAGTGGTGATATGTTCCATGACATCAATGACAAATGTTTTTGAAGACTTTACAAGGGAATTAAAAACAAAAAAATAAACTGGGATTACCGCAAATTAAAAATGACTACTATCAAAGGAACAAAAAATGGAGGAGACATTACTAAGATGGTGACAGAGGACATGACCTACTTTTGTTCCCAAGAGAAAGCTAAGAACTAGTCAGGAAGACTAACTACACAAAGTACAGGGGCTAAAGAATCCCACAGTCTACAGTTATGCTTAAACACCCTCTGAACCAATACAGACATTAGCAGATATGCCTTAGCATAATGGAACAGGGGTAGAGAAAGATATGTCCTGGCAGCAGTCAAATGGCAATGGAGTAGGAAGGGATGCTGGCCCAGCCTGGGGCCCAGGACAAGAGAGAGCACAACAGTATAGAAGCACATGCCCTTTGTGCCAACGAAACCTAAAGTGGAGAAGCTAACATGCTCAACAAGGACCAATATGCAACAAGGAAAATAATAGTAAAAGCTACACTCTTCCATATCAATCCCTCAATATCTGTACCGGCACCACTGACTATACTAAGAGTTGGACTGCAAAGTTTCATATCTGAAGTGCAAGAAAAGAGTTAACAGTGGTGCTAGGTGCATGGACCAGATATCCCTGCACATCCATGCCACTAGCTGGCCTGCTCTTGACCCTCCCTCACCCCTCTGACAGAAGTAGACACCTGCTACCCTAAGCGTCTTATCAGTCAGCAGTAACCATAAAATTAAATATACACCCATAGCACCACTGTTTGGAAAAGAAAAAGATAAGCGACTCAGTCGTAAATTACTAATCCAGATCCCAAATGGGCAAGCAAAGAATATAACACCAGGCCATTTGAAAGTTCATGGTAATATGGCTTCATAAGGATAGAATGGCAACACCCTAGAAACCAAACTCAAAGACATGGAAGACTATCTTTCTAACAAATTCAAAAAAGAGAGATCTAAGGATGATGGCAGCAGAGGAAGCACTTTACCCTGGGAAAAATGGACTGAAAAAAGTCTAGACAGGCACTGGACTCAGAAGATCCTGCATGTGGGACAAAACCAGAGTGTTCACAATCACTGGGGATCAGCACTGACTGCATATGACAAAGGAGACACTGAAGAAATTTAATACTGAAGAACAAAATCAGGAGTTTGGGAGAGGTTTCCACTTAAGTGAAAACTACTCATATTTACATCTGAAGGAGAAACTGCTTTTTAATTAAATTACGAGATATATGGTAAACATACTATGGTAAGTCAGGAGAACAGGGCCTCTCAGTAAAGAAGACAACGCCCAAAAAAGGTATAATTCACTTCATCTATTTCCTCCCACAGTGGGCAGATACAGGGAAATCAAGGAGATACAGTGACGTCATCCTGGAATTCAGTGAGATGCCACTGAAAGCTCATTCCACTGAATGCAGACTGTGGGTCATAAAACGAGAAGGAGGGTGTTATAGCAGAAGCATGAGCAAAGCTCATACACAGTTTTCTCGTAAAAGTGACTGACCCCTCCAAAACCCTTCCCTAAACTCTGAAACCCAGTTACAGATTAAGTTCATCTGACATACAACACCTTCCACGGGAAAAGTGGAAGCTCTTCACTTTTAGTATTCAGTAAGTAAATAATGGGGAGATTAAAAATACAGCAACAGAAAAAAACAAAATAGCTATCCATAAACACAAAAGATACAATAAAACTAAGTAAAACAAACCAGAGAGAGATAAGAGGTCTGAAGACAAATTAATGAGCACAGTGATTAAATCAATGAGCAGAAGATAGAAATTGAACTCTTAAATAATAACTCTTAAATAATAGGAGACTTCACCAAAACAGAGGAGGTTCCTTGTTTGGCTCACAAAGTTAACAAATTTAACAGTTACCCAGAAACACAATATACCAAGAGACACTCATGGATTGAAGAAATCAGACATTCCAATCTGAGAGCAACAAGAACTGCACAGAAGAGACATAGGGCGAGATCAGGCACGTTCAGGGTGGTATGACTGTAGACTAGAAGAGACATAGGAAAGTGTCACTGGATAGGATTCTGGTGGAAAGAAACATCTGGAGGCAGCAGTACCAGGCAGAGGACATAGTAGAGCTTGCGTGCTCAACAGATGGCCCTGGGGGAGGGAAGTGTATACAAAGTGTGGAGGTACACACCCTTAAGTGAGAAACATGGAGGTGCTGGGGTGCTCTATGTACACTGGGTTCCCAGTAAGGAAAGAACAGACAAGGTGTTCTGTATTGCCCAGCCCCTCCACACACATACATAGACCTGGAATCAGAAAGGAGTGATGTCAGCAGTGCCACAAAGTTTTGCAAATGTTCCCCTCCCCCCACCAACTACTCACAGCAGTTGCTGAATCTCTCTGGAACCCTCCCTCACCCTAATTGGGGGTGGAGGGGGAGGGAGAGATACTAGTATTCATACAGGACACTAGCCCCCTACATCCCCCCCCCCAATAGCTAAATACACAGTCTTAGTGTATATACTAACTTTACATAGATCATTCTTAATGATGGAGTATGGAGGTCACAAAATATAAAGACTGAAATAATATTAAGCATATTCTCTGATGCAATCATATCAAACTAGAAATCAACTACAATAACAAAGTGGGATTATTTAGTTAATTAGTCTTAATTATGTGGAGACTAGCATACTAATGAATGACCTGGATTAATGAAGAAATCAAAATGTAAGTTTTTAAAAAAAATACCTGGAGACAAAAATGAAGACAGTTACTAGAACATATGGATGACACAAAAGCAATGCTAAGAAGGGTTTATAGTATCAGGAAAATGCAGAGGATCTGAACAAATGCAGATTCCAGAAACAGATCTACACACTTGAACAACTAATTTTCCATTAAGGTGGCAAAGCAATTCAATGCGGAAAGGGTGTTTTTCTCAACAAATAGTGCTGGACAAATTCCAAAAAAGAACCTTGACCTTTATTATTGTATCACACAAAAACACAACAAAACCCATAGCTTAAACTAAGAAACTTTTAAAAGAAAATATAAAAGCTAATCTTAGTGATATTTTAAAGAACAGGACATAGAAAAATATATTCATACACACAAAAATTATACACACACACATATATCGATTAGTTAGGGACAGATGGATCTAAATGCCTGTATTAAGAAATAAGATAGATCTCAAATAACCTAACTCTATGCCCTGAGAAACCACAAGCTAACAGAAGGAAGACAATACAGATCAGAGTAGACGAAGTGGGGAAAAAGGAAAATAGAAAAGATTAACAAAACTAACAGTTGATTCTTTAAAAGATAAACAACATTGATTAACTTTACCTGGATTAACCAAGTCTGAAGAGGACAGAGGGCCAAAATCAACAAAATTATAAATGGAAAGAGAATATTACAGCTGGTACCACAGAAATACAAAATAACATTAAAAGCCACTATAAACAACTACAAACTAATAAACTAGGCATACTAGAAGAAATGGAAAAATTCTTAGCAACACGTGACCTACCAAGACAGAATCATGAAGAATTAGAAAACTTGAACTAATTATTACTAGTAAGAAGACTGAAAATCAAAAATTCCCCAAAAAAGCAAAGTCCAGAGCCAGATGGCTCCACTAGTGAATTTTACTGAGCATTTAAAGAAGAATTAATGCCCAGCCTTCTTAAAATCTTCAGCTGAATTTTTAAGAACACTCCCAAACTCATTTTATGAGGCTCACATTATCCTGATATGAAAGTCAAAAAAGCAAAAAAGAAAAGTACAAGAAAAAGATATTACAGATCATTGTCTACAATGGATATTGATTCTAAAATTCTAGCAAACTATAATCATCAGCACATTAAAAGGATTGTCATCATGATCAAATGACATTTATCCATGGGATGCAAGGACAGTTCAACATTTGCAAAATCAATGTGATTTGCTGTATGAATAGAAATAAAATCATGATATTGTAATAGAAAAAGCACTTTATAAAGTTCAACATCCCTCCATGATAAATGTTTAACAAAATAGGTTGAGAAGAATATACTTTAACATAATAAAGATGCATGAGAAACATACAGCTGATAACATCATTCTCAATGGTAAAAGGCAGAAAGCTTTTCCATTAAGACCACAAAGAAAACGAGGGTGTCCACTCTCATTTATCCCTATTTATTAGATGTAAACAGAAGCCAAAGTACTAGAAGGCCTAGCAAGAGGAAGCTGGCATGAAAAAGAAATATTGTATGTAAATTATACTCCCCAACAAATGTGGAAACAAAGTAGGCATATATTTATAGATTTAAAAAATTATAAAATACTCTAACAATATTACTTTAAGGGAAATTTTAACTTTCAATACTGTGTTAGAAAAGAACTGTTGAAAATCAGTAATCCGAGCCTTTGAGAAGATGGCAGAAGAGCAGTTAAAATCAAAGTAGACAAAAGGACATAACAAGCAGTCCATGAAAACAGAAAGTGTACTAGAGAAAACCAAAAGTTGGTTCTTTGAAAATATTAACTGATATCTTTAACAAGACTGGTCAAATAAAATCAAATGGATAAATGTCAACATTATCCCACATGAAAACAGTCACCAGTGAGTATATCAAATGTGATTCCATTTACAGTAAATTCAAGAATAGGAATATCAGAACAGTGGTACCTCTGAGGGGACAATGTGGTGCCTAGTAAGGGGATACAAGTGAACTTTCTGGGAGTGATGAAAATTTATTTTGGTTAAATGGTGGTAATAAAAATATAAAAGATTTCCAATTCAGTAAATTATACCTATAAAATCTATGTATCTTATTTGGAATTGATTCAATTAAAAGTTGGCTCAACTTTTAATGTCCCCCCACTTTGAAAAAGTTCTACCACTTCTTCAAAGAATTATTGATATTCCTAGCTCTATTTCCTCACCTGCATTCATTTTTCATCCCCAGTGAATTTATCTTCCCCCTTATTCTACCAAAACATTTCTAGGGTAACTTCTGTACTGTTAAAACCAGCATTTGTTTCAAAACTCCTAGAACTTGACCTCTTGGCACTATTTAACATTGTTAACTTGTTTTCGACTAGCAGAATCCTTCAAGGTTCAGCTCTAGCCCCTTGATTCTGTGTTTCCTCCTTGCTATCTTCCTAATCAATACTAATGGCATCAGTTATTATCTCTTTGCATGAGTTAGTATCTTCTGTTACCATAGACCTGCTTTTGACATCTCCCCTTGAATGTCTCACTCAAACTTGACTGCAACAATTTAATCATAACTAAAACAACTCAATCTTTTTCAAACCTCTTGTATTATTTATTTCACTGCATGGCACCATTTATTAGATATAAAGTAGATATATACCCCATAAACTTCCCTCCCCACAATCCCATACCCAATTCACCATCATGTCACAGTGGTTTTCCCCTCCTAGAGCCAATTTTGATACTTAGTTTCTCTCCATTTCTACCAGTACCAATTTAGTCCATGCCACATCTCTCTCACACCAATGCTCCTAACCAATTTATCTGCATCCATTCTGGTCCTTTGCAGTCAACACTATACTTTCAATCCATGGTAGAAACAGAAATAGTTTCCAGATACAAATCTGATGGTGATGTAGTCTATCCCTTCCTTTTTCAAAGTGACCATGCAGTGACTTGGCACTGTCTTTGGACACCTAATTTGACCTAAAGGACATGGAGGTTTAGGCCTCTACTTGTATTTTAAGCTTTACTTTGCAATGTTCCGTTCATATTCAGCCCTGCCTTTCATTACTTTTTTTTCTCCCACAGTGACATTTTATATACTATTCCTTCTGTAAAATAATCTCTTCCTTGGAACATAATTCCTAGGTTTATTCAGATTTTCCTATAGAATTACATTCTAAGAAATGTGTTTAATGACCTGGTGACCTGCTCAAACTACCAAGTATTCTCCTCCATGGCATATGCCAGAGTTGCACCCAGATTTTGTTTGTTCGCTGCTGAAGTAACAACATAGTAGTCAGGCTATGTGACTACAAGAATAATTTTTGGGGTACCTATTATATGTGGCTCCTAATAAAGATCTGACAGGTATCTAGCAGGCCCTTAAACATTTCTACACAAATTAAGAAATTATCTCTTCCCAAGTGAAGTGATATTGATGACATTTAAAGTAGACTTCAAGCCACCATCTCATCAAATGCCATGTTTTTAAGGAGCATTCCAATGGAACCATCACTCTTTCCTTCAGTGTTTCCAGAGGCAATCATTATGTTTCGTCAATGAGGCACACTGTGTCGCACAACTGACAGCTGGGTTCCTGCACTCAACATCTGCTCTAAGTTGACTGTGTGTTTCAAAAGTTACTCAGAAGTTAGATTACTTGTGTCCTAACCTCTACGAAAAATAACTTCATCATTATTTTAAAAATAAATGTTTAATTTTCTAATGACTGAGACAATTTTGTGCTATTTCACGGAAACCTAATTTCTTAAACATAGATCTGAATAATTTTAATTACCTACCTGAAAATAATTGTCTAATCAGAATGAGAATTAACATACAAGAACTAAATTTTTTAAAAAATCTGCACACACAAGAAAAATTTACAGAGTAGACTAACAAAAACTTAATTCATATTTCTAGAAACATACATCAAATATAAAACTTAGAAATAAGGAAAAATAGGTGAAAAAATCAAACTTAAAACACATTTTTTAAAGAAATGTGAAATGAGTTATATTAAAATTCTGATCGCAAAATGTCTACCCAAGAGCAAATAATATATTTATATAAACACAAAATGTTATCCCACTGGGTGTAAGTCAATCACTCATAATGTTGACAGGGTGAGAAGTTAAGAATGAAACTGGGGGCCCTAACCCCCACCCCGGGTTGTAGCAGTTAACAAGGTAGTCCTCCTGGATTGGGCGGTGGCAGTTAGCCCCACCCCTCTTAAGGGAGCTCCTCCCCCATTGGGTGGTGGTGGTTAGTCCCGCCCCCTAAGGTGCTCCTCCCACATTGGCCGGGGCAGTTAGTTCCACCCCATTTGGTGTGGCAGTTAGGAGTGGTTGGAAAAGGAAGTTGGATGAGAAGGGGGGGGGGCGGCAAAGAGCAGAGGCTAGGAGGAGACAGAGACCGTTTGGGGAGGAAAGAGAACTTGTAGAGACAGAGAACCTTCGGGAGAGGAGAGACGAGAATGGCAGGCGGGTAAAGAGTAGCCCGAGTGACCAGGCCGGGCAGAAGCCCCCTGGAAGAGTGAGCTGGAGGGGACGAGGAGCCATGGGATCTGGCAGACGTGTGGCCAGCGTGGAGAGTGTGGCGTTGTAGCAAGGTGCTGTGGAGAGCTGGTACCTAGAGACGGCCAGCGATTTGGAAGGCTGATTTCTTCATCAGCCACCGTGGAAGAAGCTTGAAGCACCTGGGAGAAGTCGAGCAGCGTGGGACACCGAGAGAAAAGAAAGGAAAGAGAAGACGCCGGCGAAAGGACTGGACTT
>PVHY01011657.1:0-47165 GCA_004024945.1 Uropsilus gracilis | reverse complement strand
CTTGGAAAGGTTGGATGTTTATTGAGTTGACACTGACTCGCTGCACAGTGTAGGTTTAGGCATGTAGGTCCACAGTCTGCAAGTGTTTGTCACTTCACCACACCCGCCATCAATACCCGTGACCTTCCATCAGGCCCCTTGCTCTGTGACCACACCCCTTCCGGCAGCCTCAGAGTCCCTGCCTCTCCCCCTCCTGCTTTCATCCCCCCCTCCCCACACTCCCTTCCCACTTCTGTCTGCATGAGTCCTCAGACCTGTCCATTTTCAAGGTCTGTCTTCCCCTGATTTGGCCCGCTTTCCCTGAGGTCCTCATCTAAGCGAAGCCGCCGTTTCTTCCCTCCCTCCCTATGACTGTTCACTCAGGGCATCTCTCCAGGCCCATCCATGTTGCGCACAGGATATGAATCATCTTTTTGTTGGCTGAGTAGTGTCCACCATCTGTATAGACCACGTCCTCCTGATGCGCTAGCTGCCCTGGGCCTGCAGGCTGATCCGCACCTCAGATGTTCTCACAGAGCTGCCGTGTGAGATCGGGAAGGGAATCTGAGGAAAACCCGTCACTGTGTATGTAACATGGCTGTTGAAACACAAACATCTATGATGGATCTAGCAACACTCAGGCACATATGAAAACATGACTCTCTGGAAAAACAATGACCTTGATAAAAAATAGAAACCCTGAGAACCTTAAAAAAATACGGGTTTACTCAAGGCTGTTGTGCTTGCTGATGACTCTCAGTGTGCAAGACGTTGGGGTCATGTGAGAAAATGTAGGTAGTTAGACTTGGCTAAGATGGACCCCACTGTCCCCCTTACCCCCCCACCCTCCCCCGCAGACACTGGTGAAAGAACACAAAGATAGGGAGTCTGGACGAGGATGTCAAGCCTGTATGAGAGGAAAGGTGCTTCCAGGTTTTGCAGAGAACAAGTGTGAGTCAGTGCCGGTCTCCTTTCTGGGGAGCGCATACGCGGCAGGGCCAGTAAAAGTGTCTTGCTCTGAGCCCCAGTAAATGTGGGATGCAGTAAAAACACATCTGCATTGAAGGGAAATGCCACTTGCAGAGGAACGGGCTCCACTCACCCAGAGTCTCCTTCTACACCCGGAGAGCAGGGTCCTCCTCTGACTAGTCCTGCTGGGCTCCTGGTCAATTACCTATGCTAGAGACATGCAGCCCCCAGCAGACATGCAGCGTGAGGACCTGGCTGAGGGCCCTTCAGGTCTGGGGGAGTTGACTGGATCCTTCCCCACTTATCAGGCTGTTCCCCACATGCAAATCCCCTCCGGATCGAGATAAAAACCCTGGGCTGGGTGCTCTGGCTCAGCTCCCAGGGCTCAGGGTCTCAGGAGGTGGAGCCGTGTCTGCAGGAAGATGGGCCTTTGGGGTCTCCTTGTCTGCCTGCTGGCAGCTCCCACAGGTGAGCGGCTGGGGGCCGCCCGGGAGTGGGGGCAGGTATGAGTGCAGGTGACTGATGGTGGCTGCTCCTCGTTCCCAGGTGTCCTGTCCCAGGTGTAGCTGCAGGAGTCGGGCCCCGGGCTGGTGCTGCCCGTGCACACACTCAGCCTGGTCTGAACCATTTCCGGGGCTCTGTCTCTAGTTATGCTTGGAACTGAATCCGCCAGTCCCCAGGGAAGGGGCTGGAGTGGCTCGGAAAAGGTTACTACAGAGGATCATCCTTGAGCACAAACTACAGCCCATCCCTCAAGAACCGCCTGTCCATCACCGCAGACAAGTCCAAAAACCAGTTCTCCCTGCAGCTGACCTCAGTCACCCCCGAGGACAAGGCCATGTATTTCTGTGCGAGAGGCACAGTGAGAAGAGTGAGTGTGAGCCCAGACACAAACTCTGCAGGGACAGGGCAGGGTTGGGGATACCCAGGACCAGCAGGGGGCACTGGCACACAGTTGCTCCTCAAGACACCAGGGACTCAGGAAACACCTGGAGGTTGGGGTTTCTGACTGACATTTGAGGTGATTTGTGGAGCAGGAGAGACCCTGAGGTGTGAGCAGAGGTGAGCGGGGACAGTGAGGAGTGAAGGTGTCTCCTGAGTCGTGGTTCTGACGCTGAAACTCCCGAATGGTGTTTTCCACAAGGACAGAATCACAGTGACCGCATCAGTGGGGGTTAAACATCTGGGAAAAACAGCTCCACACGGGGTCAGGGATCCTGATCAGCTCAAAAGGAGACACGAGTCTTCACTGGGAAACAGAACCTACGAGCAACAGCGACGGTGCCTCCCTGACCCAATGGGCCTGAAACCTCCAACCAGGGAGTCGAGCCCGGCCCTGTTTCTCTCTCCAGGCCACCTGGCGTCCACAATGCTGCCCACATGGCAAAGTGTGGTCTGGACACAGAGTGACAGTGACTGGGCTCAGATGCAGAACCGTCTGTGAGGATAGTTCGACATGGCCGTGGACATGGCACGGCAGTGGACAAAGGACGTGACGTGACAGCTGCTGAGCGCAGTAAGGAGCCAACAGGGTGGCGAGGAGCGACGCTCACTCTGCTGCCTCGGCCCTGCTTACCTGAGGATTGTGCCGAGGAGTTTAGGACATGAGTGGTGAGCCTCACGTGTCCAGGACAGGTCACGGACACGGGCGAGAAGGCGTCTGACCCTTGCTGTTCTCCAGCCCTAACACGAAGCGTGTCTCTGAGGACTGTGAGCGGAGGTGGGGTCTTCCTGGGTGAGTCTCTCCTGTGGACATGCGGGCCCTGCCTGCTGGCAGCCATTCCCCTTGTCCCGAGGGCTCCCCAGGGCAGCAGACACTGTCAGACCCACACCGGTCAGTTCCCACAAAAGTCCATGTGAAGATGCAAGGAGACGACAACACATCCATGTGACCGTCGGCTCAGAGCACGTGTATGCAAGCCAGTTCATGAGGCCTGTGGCAAATGCCCATTTCTGGCCCAGATTCGCTCCGCAGAGACATGTGATGCTTACAGGAAATAAACATGTCACCAAGACTTTGTTCTATGGCAGTGGGGCAACAGCTCCGCCCTATTGCCCCGAAGAGCACAGGCCCCAGGACAGCAGAGGTGACCTGACTGCTCTACGCCGGGCATCCCTGCACACACGTGGCCAGGCCCTCACCTGGAGGAACCGCGAGCTCCTTGGAAAAGTGACCATTGAGTGGATCCCGCTCTTGGGTTCCCTAAAGGCACGTCATCCACCAGCTCAGGAGGTCCTGCACACAAGTTGCCACCTCTGACGCAGCCTTGGGGGTACGAGCTGATGACACGTTCCGAGGCAGTTTCAGGGGCTTGATCTGGAGGGAACATCCAGGACTGGGGACAAGGCTGCATGCGCCCTGTGAAGAGACGAAGGTGTCAGCCACTTTCGGGCCACGAGGTCAGTGTCAAGATAGGATCAGAGACGCAGCTGCTCTGCATCCACGCCTGCTGGGGACACCGGCCTTGGCGAGTGGCCATTTAGGCAGAAGCAGCGTATCCTGAGCCTGAGAATAAAGCTTTGGCTCAGCTCCCGAGAGAGCCTGGGCGTCCCCCAGGCACACCCATGGGAGCAGCCCAGGCCCTGACCCTGCCCGGCAGAGTGGACATTCCGGGGTCACCGCAGGGACCTGAGGAAGCCAGGCGTGGCCAGAGCAGAGCCAGCTCTCCTGGGCCCAGCAAACCCACAGTTGGTCAGAACTCGCCGCAGTCAGGACCATCCCGTGGAGACTCAGGTCTCGGGCTCCAGCTGCCGTGTGTCCGGGAGGCAGCGGTGTGGTCTCCGCAGGAGGCAGAGACCACTGCACATGGGCAGCGGGAGCCTCAGCCGGAGACACCACTCAGTGGCTGGTAGACCCCTTCCTGGGGTGTGACCTGGCCCCCTGGGGGCCGGGCCTTGGGGTCCCACGTTCTGGAGACCAGCACATCTCTCTATCTCTTTCCTCCAGGAGGTCGGTCAGCCCCAGGAGAGGCTGTGTGGCCAAGGCGCAGGCCCCACTCCTGGACAGCGGCCCCAGGACCCCTCAGGCCCAGCCCAGTGTCTGCGCCCACAGCCAAACCCCAGAGACTGCGCTCTTGTCACCACCCTAGTGGAGCCAGGCTGCACAGAGCTCCTGACACAGGCCCTGGGTCAGCCTGTCCTCAAAGTGACAGGAGGGGACAGGGATGGGGCTGTCGCCCGGGATCCCCCATGGACTACAGGGTGACTCGAAGCGCAGGGTCCCACAGTCCGGAGGTGACCTTTCTGACCAGGCAGGAAATACGTCTGGGCTGAGAAAGATGGGTGGTGACTGGGCTGGTTCTGAGCACCCTGTTCCCAGGTGTGGGTGCTCACTCACATGGGCCAGCTATGTCCCAAGACTGAGGATCTGCCTGTGAGGGGTTGACAAGCTGCAGGATGAGCGGGTGTGGAGGATCCTGGGTGAGTCCAGAACCCCCACCCTCAGGGGCATCAGTGCCACCAGCTGTGTCCTCCTCTGACCGCCCAGCAGGGTGCCTGGTCCTGAGGGTCAGCGTCCCCAGGCAGAAGACTCCGGCTCATGCTGGATACAGGGTTCATGGCTCAGGCCCCGGCAGGCAGATGTCGTCGGACTCAGGAGGACTTGGCAAGGGCCCAGGGCATGGTCAGGGGTGGGTCAGCAACAAGCAGTTCCGCGTGTAGTGGCCAGACCTGCGGGGTCTGCCTGCAAGAGACCAGGAGAGTGACTCTGGCTCAGCATCCAGGGTCGTGAGCCGGCACCACCCATGTCCTTGGTCATGACCTCGGGGATATGAGCCCCACCGATCGGAGGGTCAGCAGGTGGAACATGGGTGCAGAGCTGGGTTTCTGCCTCCTGATGACGGTGGGGCTCACTGCTGACCGGGATGAGCCCAGGCGGTGCTCAGAGACGGGCAGGACAGGAGGCCACAGTGGAGCTCGCTGACCCAGGTCCCGGCCAACGTGGGGACGGTTCTGGCCTCAGGGCTCCAGGCAGAAGCTCCCTGTGATGTGGGAGCCGGAGGAGGTCAGGGCTCTGCTGGCTACGCTGACAGCTGGTCCTGAGAGGCCAGCGTGTCCCGTGACGGCAGTGAGATGCCCCTGGGTGGGCGATGCCCCCACGGGAGTGTAAGGTGTACAGGACCCCAGGAGCACATCCTGGGGACCGTTGGGACAAGGCTGCGGCTCAAGTCACAGCTTGAGCCACAGTTTAGAGTGCATGTGGGAGGCCTCGGTGCCTGGCCAAGCTGAGCATCCACCCAAATGGCGGTCAGTCCTGGTCAGTGACTGATGCCAAACAGCATTGTTGGCCTGGAGTACATGAAGGTCAACAGGTCCAGTAGCCACGCAGCTGGTAGGGGCAGAGTGTGTGCTGCCCACAGCCTGATAATCCCCCTGTGGCCAGGAAGGAACCTGATGTCCTTGGTGTATGGGGTGGATTCCCATGGGCTAGGTCATGATTTCACTGTGCCCACAGCTGTGCCTTCAGTGCTAGATGGAAAGAACCCACGGACCATAAGCTAGACACAGGTCACTTTGTAGCTGACCTGGATCAAGCTACACTTCCCCTAAATGCAGCAGCTGAGAGTTCCAAGTTCAGGGCAGTTTGTCTCCTGGTGGAAGGCCAGAGGACACTCTGTGTGCTCCAGGGACTCCTGCGTTAACTTGCACTGGCCACGGGCTAGTGGAAACCACTTTGACAGGGTAAGAGAGGCCACACTCAGGGCATGGCTATATAGTAGGAGACATGCAAATAGAGCCGGCCCCTGCTCATGAAAACCAGCGAGCCTGACCCTGCAGCTCTGCACAGGAGCCCAGCCCGCATCCAGGTGTCCACTCGGGGTCAGCACTGAACACGGACACTCGCCATGGAGCCTGGGCTGAAATGGCTGCTCCTTGTTGCTCTTCTGGGAGGTAATTCCTGGAGAATTGGAGAAACCAGGAGGAGAGGGGCTAGAGGGGAGAAGCTATGGACCTGAGCCAGGGTCCTGACAGGCTGTCTCTGTGTTTGCAGGTGTCCAGTGTGCGGAGCAGCTGGCGGAGTCTGGGGGAGACTTGGTGCAGCCCGGGGGATCTCTGAGAATCTCCTGTGCAGCTTCTGGATTCACCATTACCAGTTACTGGATGCAGTGGTTCCGCCAGGCTCCAGGGAAGGAGCTACAATGGATTGGAGAGATTAATCCTAATAGTGGTAGCACAAATTATGCAGACTCTGTGAAGGGCCGATTCACCATCTCCAAAGACAACACCAAGAGCACAGTGTATCTGCAGATGAGCAGCCTGAGAGCCGAGGACACGGCCGTGTATTACTGTGCAAGACTCACAGTGAGGGGAGTGAGTGTGAGCCCAGACACAAACCCTGCAGGGACAAGGTTGGGCTGGGGATGCCCAGGACCAGCAGGGGGCGCTGGGACACAGTTGCTCCTCAGGTCACCAGGGGCTCAGGAAACACCTGGAGGCTGGGGTTTCCTCACTAACAGTTAATGGTTATTGGGGAGAAGGAGGGTGTGAGCAGAGCTGAGTGGGGGGACAGTGATGGGTGATGGTCTGAATCCTGGTTTCCACAAAGGCTGGGTAAACGGAAATTACAGTGACAGATGACCAGACCTTGAAAGCTATTAAGGATGATCCAACACCAACTCATGATGAAATAACCCCAAATTCCTAGGACCACACAGGATTCTTCACTTTTATATATAAAACCCACAAAACACCCTCAGAGAGAACCTCACTGAACCCGACAGACCAGAAACCAACCACAGAGGCAGGAGGAGCCTGGTCCCTCTTCACTGTCTCTTTCATGTTGTTTGACAGCTGAGTTTTGGCACCAAAACAGTGAAAGGAAAGAGCACACAGTTGGGAAACAGAAAACAACTGTCTCCGGTCACAGATCGCATGAATATCTGAGTGAAAAATCAAGAATTCAACAAAATGCTCCGTGTAGTAATAAGCACTCGTAGGAAGGACGATTACAAATGATTAACAAATTTGATGAATCTGTCACCTGCCCTTATATATTCCACAGAGAAGCGCGTAAGGTGTATATGATCTATAAAACACTGTTTACAACAACAACAAGCTCAAAATGATGGTGTCAAAGGCCCTTTGAAGGTTTGTGTTAACTTACCTGATCGACCAGCCAGCCTGTGCTTTTGCTTTTGGGGAGATTTTGATTATTTTTCAACTGTCCCATTTATAGTTATTTTGTTCAACTTTTCTGTTGTTTCCTGATTCAGTCTTGGGAGGTTATAAGCTTCTAAGATTTTGTCCATTTGTCCAAGCTTTTCCACCCTATTGGCATATACACATCCACACAAATTTCATGCAATCCTCTGTATTTCCAGGTGTCTTTTGTGACCACTGTATACATTTCAAACTCTATTTATAGATTTTTCTCACAGTTTTCTAGGTGAGCATACATTGTATTTATTATGTTTATTCTTTCAAATATTAGCTTTTATTTTCATGCTGAATTTAAATGTCATTTTTCCCAGTGTTTCATTTACTTCTGCTCTAACAACCACCATTTCCTTCATTCTACTCTATTTTGCTGTCATTCTTTCTCTTGTAGTTGTCTCAGATATAATGTATTTATTTGCGCTCTGTGCTTCCTAGGGTGGAGATATACTGATACTTACTCCCTCTGTGTGGTATTTATTGTGCCCAGGGACTCTGGTAAATCATGGCTTCTATTTTTTTATCTCTGACCACAATAAAGTTCCTTATTCAATCTTCTCACTAACCAACAGCCAGTGAGTAGTTCTTGTACAGTCTCCATGTGGTAGACGTTTTTCAGATTTTCCCTTGGGGATAATTTCCAGTTTCACGCAATTGTGGTTACATGCTATAGTTGATATAATTTCAATCATCTCAATGAGCTGTTATTGGCTTATTATTAATATGGTGAATGTATGTTTATATCTTTGTACCCACTGCACAGACTGTAGGTTCAAACATCTACAAATGTGCCTTTGACAGCCTGTCAACTACCAGAGCCCCAACAACCCCACCATGTTTCATAGGGTTCTGCGCTCCCTCACTTCTCACCAACCCCATCTGGTGACCTCAGTTCTACAGTCAGCTGTTAAGTTTAATGTTGTCTTGGTTTTGACTGAACCTTTGTTCACCATTCTCTGTATTCCGCATCTAAGCGAGAGCACTTAGTCTTCCTTCCTCCTGTCTTCCTTCCTCCTCTGACATATTTCACTCAGCATCATCCTCTCCAGTCCACCTGGTTGCTGCAAATGGTAGGAGTCCATCCCATTTTATAGGGGAGCAATAGGCTACTCATTAAATTCACATAAATCCCCTGAACCGTTACTCTGTCCTAAGGCAGGTAGGTGGTCTCAGCTCCACACTATGTAAATTGGCTGCCAATCACACAGAAACCACAAGTTATAACACCCCTCAGCTTTGGCCTCAGTGATGTCTTTGTGGACAGGCACCAGGGAAGGAGAGCAAGATAAATATGGACACTGGGGTCACATCATTTGTCAGGAGAAAGAAGCTATCGATAATAAAGAATGTCAGGACACCTTTGCCATAACATGTTTGACAAAGGTCTGAATCCAAACACATAAAGAACTCGTGCATGAGCACTTGCACCTGAGCTGCTCATAACAGATGACATGTGCTCAGCCTCACTCAACTCTGTCCCCAATACAGTCACATGCTCACACAGCTACTATGGCTCCAGTGTCCCCAGGACCCTCCCCATACTGCTCTCTCCACGGACACCAGCCCCAAGCTGCTCTATAGCAGGAGACATGCAAATAGGGCCGGCGCCCTTATCATGAAAACCGCCAGCCCGACCCTGCAGCTCTGCACATGAGTCCAGGCCACATCTAGGTGTCCACTCGGGGTCAGCACTGAATGCGGACACTCACCATGGAGCCTGGGCTGAGCTGTTTGCTCCTCATGGCTCTTCTTGGAGGTAGTTCCTGGGGAATAGGAGACCTGACGAGGGGAAGGTAGAGGAGGGTGAGAAACTGTGGATATGAGGCAGGTTCCTGACGGGCTGTGTCTGAGTTTGCTGGTGTCCAGTGTGTGGAGCAGCTGATGGGGCCTGGGGGTGACTTGGTGCAGCCTGGGGGGTCTCTGAGACTCTCCTGAGCAGCCTCTGGATTCACCTTCAGCAGCTACTGGATGAGCTGGGTCCACCAGGCTCCAGGGAAGGGTCCACAGGAATAAACACTGGTGGTGATGGCAGATACTACGCTGACTTGGTGAAGGGCCAATTCACCAATTCACCATCTCCAGAGACAACAGCAAGAACTCGCTATATCTGCAGATGAGCAGCCTGAGAGCCGAGGACATGGCTGTGTATTACTGTGCGAGACACACAGTGAGGAGAGTGAGTGTGAGCCCAGACACAAACCCTGCAGGCACAGGGGCTGAGCGGGTGCTCTGTACCCTGTGACACAGACACCAGAGCTCGCTCAGGACCCACCAGCAGGGAGCCACCTCAGAGGAGCTGGACCTGGAGGGGTTCCCGGTCCCCTGGGACTCCTGGCCCTGACAGGTGTCTCAGGACCCTTCCAGATGAGCTGTCTCTCCTGTATTCTGCACTTCCCAGAAACAGGCGAGTCACGTGAAGCCTCCTGGGACACGTGGAGGTGCCTGGTGACTAGGGCAGGGGAGCCCCTCTGAGCCCTGTTCCACCTTGTCCTTGTTTGTGTTTTCCTGCATCTGTTGTTCCGAGGATCCTCCCACATGTTGTTTGGCAGGATGGACATAGCGTATAGGGACCTCTGAGGCCTCGGAAGGGATGGCAGGTAGCCAGCTTGAGGAGGTGGACATGGTGGTAGCCTCATTTCTCCATGGGCTCCTCCCCAAGAGTGACCAGAATTAGATGGACTCCATGGTGGTGGACCAGCCCTTGCATATCAGGCACTTTTGGGCAGGCAGCACGTCCACAGGCGACAGAGATTGGGGGTGTTTCTCGCACTGTTGGGGCCTGTGTTGGAGGGGAGCCGAGTCTGGGGGCTGCAGGGTGACATGCAGGCCTCCATGAAGGTCTGAGACCTCAGAGGAAATCCAGAAACTGACCTGTGGCTTCAGAGTCACCAGGCCTCGCACTCAGGGTTCACCTAAGGGACACAGAGGACAGGCTCCAGCGCCACAGCCTTGGGTGTCCGGAAGTGGACACACCCAAGGTTGGGGGTCTTAGGTGCACCCCATGCACCTGGCGGGCCTCTTGACCCTCGGTCCATAGCCCAGAGTGACCAGGGCAGCCGCAGTGACCCGTCGATTGTGCTTGTGGACCTGGAAAGAGAGGGTACCTCGCAGCTCAGATGAGAATACACTCAGGACCCACCCATCACGTTTTATGTTTACTGGGTTCCGGGAAGAACATGGGACCCCAGGGTGGAGATGCCAGACGAGCCAGGTGATTAGGGCAGGGCGCGTCCACAGGGGTCACTATCTGGAGCCCGTGTGTGAGAGGATCCGGCTGGTGAAGGCAGGACAGCTCGCGAGAAGGGAGGGTCCGAGGACGGCCTCCTGCATCCTCCCCTTGTGGGACCTGCAGGTGGGGGCCAAGTGGGCATGGAGGTGAGGAGTCCACCCTCCCACATAGCTGGCTCAGGTCCGGTTGAACACAGAGCAGGTCAGGTCCGGCTGACCACAGAACAGCTAAGGTCTGGCTGACCACGGGGCAGCTCAGGTCCAGCTGACCACAGAGCAGCTCAGGTCCGGCTGACCACAGAGCAGTGGGTACTGAGATTCGAGACACATGACGGCTCTGCCCCTCACCCCCACCCGCGCCTGCACTCCCTCTGGACACTGTTCCCTTATTTATGCCCAATTAGAATGTTTGTTTCCTCTGTGTCAGCTTGTGACTGGACTTGGGTTTTCAAATGCACAGTGAGCGAAAGCATCCGAATTCTCACTTGTGATAATTTCACTCAACTTCCACCTCCGGGTTCAGCTGTTTTGTGCCAACGCCACCATCTCCTCATCTTAGCTGTACAATATTCTACTGCTGCTTACACCACAGCTTCTCTGTGTCCCCAACACGTGCCTGCGAGCGCACATGCACACACACGCGCGCACACACACACACGCACAAACACACACACACACATACACACACCCCGCATCTGCTGATGAGCCCTGGTATTGATGCCAAGATTCGGCAGCAGGGAACGGGGCTGCTCCACACACAGGAGTTGTTGTTCGGGTGGACGCCTAACACCGTGTTGTTCCCGTAGACACCTGAGAGCAAGATGCCGGCTCAAGCAGGTTTCTTCCTGATTTCCTATGAAATCTTCAACCACTGCCCAAGACCTGACCCCTCAGCACTCAGGACACACAGATGGTTTAGGAGCCTGCACTGGACTGGACTGATTTCTGGTTCAGTATTTTAGGGGTTTCTTTAGGGTTCTCTGTGTCTATTATTCTATAAGTTCTATAAGGCTTCTATAAGTAGTGAGAGCTCTAAGTTTGTTTTTCAAATCTAGTTTCCTTTTACAGATCCTGAGTTATTCACTCAAAATCATCTTTTCCAGCTCCATCGCTGTAGTTGAAATGACAGGAGTCCAATCTTTTTTTGTGGGAGAACAATACGCCATCTTTAAATAAGCATCATTTTCCTGAACCAATAATACTCTGTTCTAAGGAACGTAGGGGATTTCACCATGTATGTGGGACTGAAGCGAACACAGAACAAACACACACTACAACACATCTCAGCATTGGCTTTGTGACATCCAGGTGGACAGGTCTACAATGTCAGGAGAGCTAAACAAATATGGACAAGTAGAATTACACCAAAATAAAAAGCATCTGACTAGAGAAAGACACTAACAGTAAACTAAAATGACACCATACCAAATGCAGAAAAGAATTGCAGATAACATATCTGAAGAAGGGCTGAGATCTAAAAATATAAAGAAATCAGGCAAGAGGAAGACACATTGGTGCACCTATTCAGCATAGTCACCTTAGCTGCTCATAACAGACATGTGCTCAGGATTGAACCAGCTTTGTTCCCCATTACAGACACAGGTCCACACAGCAATTACTGACCCAGAGTCACCTAGACCCTCTCTGGGCTCCTCACTCCACAGACACCAACCAACCCAGAGTTGTTATAAAGCAGGAGACATGCAAATAGGGCCGGTCCACTGCTCATGAAAACCAGCCAACCCGACCCTGCAGCTCTGCACAGGAGCCCAGCCCACATCCAGGTGTCCACTCGGGGTCAGTACTGAACACGGACACTCACCATGGAGCCTGGGCTGAGCTGGCTGCTCCTCATGGCTCTTCTGGGAGGTAATTCCTGGGGAACAGGAGACACCAAGGAGGAGAGGGGACAGAAGGGGGAGAAGCCATGGACATGAACCAGGGTCCTGACAGGCTGTGTCTGTGTTTGCAGGTGTCCGGTGTGCGGAGCAGCTGGTGGAGTCTGGGGGAGACTTGGTGCAGCCTGGGGGTCTCTGAGACTCTCCTGTGCAGCCTCTGGGTTCACCATCAGCAGCTACTACATGAGCTGGATCCGCCAGGCTCCAGGGAAGGGGCTACAGTGGGTTGCAGATATTGATCCTGCAGATGATGACACAGAATATGCGGAGTCAGTGAAGGGCCGATTCACCATCTCTGCAGACAACGCCAAGAACTCAGTGTATCTGCAGATGAGCAGCCTGAGCGCTGAGGACACAGCCATGTATTACTGTGTGAGACACAGTGAGGGGAGTGAGTGTGAGCCCAGACACAAACCCTGCAGGGACAGGGCTGGGCTGGGGATGCCCAAGACCAGCAGGGAGCGCTGGCACACAGTTGCTCCTCAGGACACCAGGGGCTCAGGAAACACCTGGAGGCTGGGGTTTCCTGACTGACACTTGAGGTGATTTGTGGAGCAGCAGAGACTCTGAGGTGTGAGCAGAGCTGAGCGGGGACAGTGAGGAGTGAAGGTGTCTTCTGAGTCGTGGTTCTGATGCTGAAACTCCCAAATGGTGTTTCCACAAGGACAGAATCACAGTGACCGCATCAGTGGGGGTTAAACATCCGGGAAAACCACCTCCACACGGGAGTCAGGGATCCTGATCAGCTCAGAAGGAGACACGAGTCTTCACTGGGAAACAGAACCTACGAGCAGCAGCAACGGCTCCTCCCTGACCCGACGTACACCCTGTGAAGAGAAGAGTCAGTCCATATCCAGGCCACACATGGTCAGTGTCAAGATACGATCAGAGACACAGCTGCTCTACATCCACGCCTGCTGCAGATGCCGACCTTGGGCAGAAGCAGCACTTCTTGAGCCTGAGAATAAAGCTTAGGCTCAGCTCCTGAGAGAGCCTGGGCCCGGCCCCTCCATCTCCATGGTCTGGGCCAGTTGCTCTCAGTAACAATCCCCTGGGTCCTCAGTTCCAGCCACGTCCCCCACACCCTCCTTTGAGGGACTGACCTCAACTGGGCAGCAGACATGCTTGTGCACAAAGGGGAGCCAGGGTGGGAGGTGTTCAGAGCCTCAGCTGCCAGCTGTCCTCCCCGCTGTCCTGCTCACTCAGATCTGAGGGCCAAGCCCCGGGCAGTGCCTGGGCCCCTCTGTCGGCCTGGGGCTAGAGGGGTCCTGCGGGTTCTGGGACAATAGGCCTGTGTGGATGGACACTCAGCAGGTTAGAGCTGGGATGGCTAAGGGTCCATGGATAGGGGTCCCCTGAACTGGTCACTCCTGCTTCCCAACCCCCAGGTATGCAGGGCTGCCAGCTCCAGGTTCAGCCAGGCCCACCCTGTCAGGGGACAAAGCCCATGGAGGAGACTCAGGCTCCTGGGACAGGCCTAGGATGACCGGCAGAAGTGGAACACCCATGGAAGCAGCGCCGGCCATGACCCCTCCCCGCAGAGTGGACATTCCAGGGTCACCACGAGAACCGAAGGAAGCCGGGCATGGCCAGAGCAGAGCCAGCTCTCCCGGGCCCAGCGAGCCCATGGCTGGACTGAACTCACCGCACAGTCGGGACTGGTCCCTGGAGACTTGGGTCTCGGGCTCTGACTGCCGTGTGTCCCGGGAGGCAGCAACATGGTCTCCACAGGAGGCAGTGACCACTGCACGTGGGCAGATGGAAGCCTCAGCTGGGGTCACTTACTCTCAGAGACAGTAAGGTCCCTTCCTGGGGTGTGACCTGTCCCCCTGGGGGCCAGGCCTTGGGATCCCATGTTGGGGAGCCCAGTGCCTCTCTCTGTCTCTTTCATTGGGGAGATTGGTCATCCCCGGGAGAGGCTGTGTGGCCAAGGTGCAGGCCCCGCTCTTGGACAGCAGCCCCAGGACCCCTCAGGCCCAGCCCAGCATTTGTGCCCACAGCAGGGCGTGGCCAGGCCGAACCCCAGGGACCGGCACTCTTGTCACTGCCCTAGTGGAGCTGGGGCACACAGAGCTCCTGACGTAGGCTGCAGCCCTGGGTCAGCCCATCCTCAGTGCAACAGGAGGGACAAGGTTGAGCTGTCACCCGGGGTTCCCCATGGACTATGGGGTGGCTCCAAGGATGCAGGCCCACAGTCCTGGAGGTGACCCCTCAAACCTGGCAGGAAATACGTCTGGGCTGAGAAAGTCGGTGACAACCGGACCAGTTCCGAGCACCCTGTTCTCAGGGGCCTGGGCACCCACTGACATGGCCAGCTCTGCCCCGACACTGTGGAGCTGCCTGCCAGGGGCTGACACACTGAGGGGTGAGCAGATATGGGGGAACCTGGGTGTGTCCAAGGCCAGCAGCCCCAGGAGTGCCCCGGCCACCAGCTGCGTCCTCCTCTGACCACCCAGCACCGGCCTGTTCCTCTGATCAGCGTACCCGGGACATGACTCTGTTTCGTGCTGGACATGGGGGCTCAGGGCCACGGTTGGACAGGAAGATACCCAATGGCCTCAGCAGGACTCCACAAGAGTCTGGGTTGTGGTCAGGGTGGGTCAGCAATGGTCAGTGTTCACAGTGGCCGGACCTGCAGGGTCAGGCCGCGTACGGCCAGGAGGGTGACTCGGCCTAAGCACTTTGGGAACCGGGGCCGAGACTGGCACCACCCTGGGTCCTTGGTCACAACCACAGGGGCTGGGAGCCTCTCTGTTCCTGGAGGTCAGTGGGTAGAGAGCGGAGGCAGAGCCAGGTTTCCACATCCTGACAATGGTGGCCTCTGCGGGCAGCTCCAGGGATCTGTGGTCTGGGAGCCAGAGTCCTGCCTGGCCACCAGATGATTAGCATCATTGTCGGTATGATGAGCCTGTGGGGCCTGCAGGCAGGGGTGAGTGTGAGGCCAGAATCCAACCCCTGCCCAGAAGGGGGCTGTAGGTTCAGTACCCAGGGGTGCAGCCACCAGGGGGGCGCCTGAGGCCCAGGGTCCTCAGCCCAGCCTGTAGTCGTTAAGGTTTACCTTGAGAATATTCTGTCACAGACATTGTCGCATCCCTGTGCTGGTGACAGGAGGAGGCTGCTCCACCCTCAGCGTGGGGACATCGGAGAGAAAACCCTGTCCATCCAGGGCACAGGACATGTCCCCTCCCCTCAGGTATCACCCACACCTGACACCATCTCCCTCCTTCCCTGGAGTCACCAGGTCATCGAGGCTAAAGTCTCTGACGCTGAAGCTCTCCCAGGCTTCCCTGCATGGTGACTTCCAGTTCGGCACAATTGTGACAGGAAGATAACTGACACGACCTCATCATCATGGCTGCACTGACACTCGGCTATTGTGGTCATGGAGGAAAGTGCGCTTACCTCTTGGTGTCTCCCCAGCCTTAGCTTCTGGCCACTGCAAGGATGACCTACAGAATCTGCCCCCATCAGAGCCCCAGCACCCCCTCACATACCAGGGATCCTCTCACCCCTATGTCACCCCATTACTTTCTAGGGGCTTTGGTTTTACAGTCTCAAGTCTAGAGCTTGTTACTTGTTCTCTGTCTGCATATTCCACATGGGAGTGAGATAATCCAGAGCTTTCTTCCTCCTACTGAGGTATCTCACTCAGCATCATCCTCTCCAGCATCTTCTGTGTTGCTGCAAACATCATTCTATTTATAGCTGAGTGGGATCCACTGTCTAAACACACCTCACTTTTCTGACACAGTCAGTCCTCTGTCTAAGGACAGGGAGATCATTTCCGAACTGAGCTTGTAAATCTACACAGGACAAATGCAGCTACACATGCCTCTTCATTGGCTTCAGTGATATCATGAGGGACAAGTGTCCACGGCAAGAGGAATAATAATAATAGTAATTATTATTATTAATATTATAATAATGATAGAATGGATCTGGTTACGTCAATGAAAAGCTTCCTGAAAAAGACACTATGAATAAAGTGTAAAAAACTCTTTAGAGTGAGAAAAATTTGCACAAAACACTTTTACACAGAACATACAAAGAACTCGTGTGGGATGAAGACCCTATAGTGCACCTGCTGAGCACATGCACCGGAGCTGCTATAACATGTGCTCAGGCTCACCCAGCTCTGCCCAATGCAGTTACAGGCTCACACAGCTATTATGGCCCTGAGTCTCCAGGACCCTCCTTGGGCTCCTCCCTCCACAGTCACAAGCCCCAAGCTGCTATATAGCAGGAGACATGCAAATAGGGCCGGCCCCCTGCTCGTGAAAACCAGCCAGCCCGACCCTGCAGCTCTGCACAGGAGCCCAGCACACATCCAAGTGTCCACTCGGGGTCAGCACTGAACACGGACAGTCGCCATGGAGCCTGGGCTGAACTGGCTGCTCCTCGTGGCTCTTCTAGGAGGTAATTCCTGGGGAACAGGAGACCCTGAGCAGGAGAGGGGACAGAAGGGGGAGAAGCCATGGATATGAGCCAAAATCTTGATGGGCTGTGTCTGTGTTTGCAGGTGCCCAGTGTGCGGAGCAGCTGGTGGAGTCTGGGGGAGACTTGGTGCAGCCTGGGGGGGTCTCTGAGACTCTCCTGTGTAGCCTCTGGATTCTCCTTCAGCAGCTACTACATGAGCTGGGTCTGCCAGGCTCCAGGGAAGGGGCTACAGTGGGTTGCAGCAATTAGCAGTGGTGGTAGCACATACTACGCAGACTCTGTGAAGGGCCGATTCACCATCTCCAGAGACAATGCCAAGAACTCGTTGTATCTGCAGATGAGCAGCCTGAGAGCCGAGGACACGGCCATGTATTACTGTGCGAGATACACAGTGAGGGGAGTGAGTGTGAGCCCAGACACAAACCCTGCAGGGACAGGGCTGGGCTGGGGCAGGACCACTGGGGCATGATGAGGCAGAGGAACCACAGAGCACAGCCCAAGAGCAGCTGCCGGGGTGGAGTCAGGGCTTCCTGTGGGCTCCATTGCAAGCCCTCTTCCTCAGGACCCCAGGCTCTGCCCTGGAGCCTACTGTCCGCACAGTTCTTGTGAGTCCCAACGGGACGCCGGGAACTGTCTGCTCCCAGATGAGGCCTCAGCAGGGAGGGATCCTCCTCCACCTGCTCCAGGCCTCTGTGCCACTTCTGCACAACCAGACCCTGGAGTCTCATCTTCCCCAGGGTGCAGGCCAAGTCCCTGTGAGCCTGGTGCAGTGCTAACCCCGGGGCCAGGGAGATGCAGCTACAGGACAGCAGAGAATCCCCCACCTCGGCCACACTGCGGCTGAAACCTGATAAATTAAATCAAAAACTGCAGGAAACAGTCCACTGCCTCTCAGAGAAGCCACATGTGCTCATTATAATTGTGATCTCTGCAAACCTCAAATCAGTCCCAGAAATGCCCAAACAGGGACAAGGGCAGCACCCCAAGTCCCCAGGAAACACCTCTGCTCCCTGAAACCCCTGAACCCCCACCCTTCATTAAACCCCCCACACCCATCTCCATGGACCCCCATCAGGCTCCTCCTTCTCAGGTCCCACAGCCCATCCTGAGCGACACCCCCTGGGCTGCCCCTGAGCCCCTGAGCCTCCCAGGTCCTTCCCAGGAGCCTGGTCCCCAGACCCAACCCCAGCACCAGGGGCACTGCCACCATGGGGCACCAAACCCACCAGCAGGGAGCCAGCTCAGGGCAGCTGGCCCTGGACCTGGAGGGCTTCCCAGACCCCCGGGGCCTCCTGGCTCTGACAGGTGTCTCGGGAACCTTCCAGATGAGTGACACTGTCTCCCCTGAAGTCTGCGTTTCCCAGAAACAGGCGAATAGCATGAAGCCTCCTGGGACGGGGGGAGGTGCCTGGTGACCCGGGCAGGGGAACCTCATAGGGGTCCTGCTCTGTCCTTGTCCTCAGCTGTGTTTTCCTGTGTCTGTTGTTCCCAGGATCCTCCGCGGGGAGTCCAGAGCCCCCGCCGAGGTCCCCCTGTCCCTCTAATCACAGACACGGGACACTGCGCACGGGTCCACCATTTCCGGCTTGTCTGGGCTCTGGGGACGCCTGTGTCCAGGAGTTCGCGACCCGTTGGGCAGCGATGACCCTTCCCCTTCTGTGTCTCCAGTTTCCAGACCCCAACTCCCGCTGAATGCCCCCAATTCCGAAGGAGCAGATTCCCTGGCTGTGGACAAGGTGTTCACAGCACAGGGTCCAGGGCCGGGCGTAATGACTCCGCTCTGGGCGGGTCCTGGGCAGCGCCGGCCTCCCGGGCTCTGGGCTCCAAGATGAGGATCTCCCCGTTTCAGGACACCTGCAGTGCAGCAGGAGTAGGGGGCACCCCCTCTGTCGTGTCCTCCATTCAATGGGGATGGGGTGGCAGCCCACGGGTCGTCCAGTCCGCCCATTGCTGGGTCCTGGACTCGCGGGACACTGGACACCTGCGGAGGATCGTGCCCTCCGCTTCACCCCTCCGGGCTACTGTATAAATATGCCTCCTTTTTCTGAATTTTTCCTGTGTCCTTGGGCATGTGGGATGTTTCCAGGACTGTCAACATAGCTGCAGTCAACCTAGGAATAACATGACTCAGCATATCAACATAGTGAATCTCTGATGCATCTGTGACGTGGTCTCTGAGATCGCTGACCCAGTAATGATGAAAAAGACAAGCACCCACGAGGTAGGGACCGGCCAGCTCAGCACCGCCTGCGAGGTGCTTCTCCTCGGACCGCGGAGCCCAGGGACCGTCGGACTCAGCACCGCCCGCGAGGTGCTTCTCCTCAGAGGCCTTTCCTGGGGATCTTCCCTCAGGGAACTGTCCCCGGACGGCGCTTTGCCGGGCTGTAGATGGAGGGACCCGTCACCTCCAGTGTCGCACCCCGAGGACACGTCTGCTCATCTTTTATGGGGACTTTTCATCTCCCAGACACCGGCCAGAGGTGCTGTCCTTTCTCTTGTCTTTGCTGGTTCCTCACCTCAGAGGACGTCTTCAAGGGGTCGTTCTGCGCAGATGGTCAGTTGTAGTTTCCTTTTGTGTTGTTTTGTGTTGACTCAGAGAGACCAGCCCAGAGGGTCCTTGTGCCCAGAAGGTCTTTAGCGGGGCTTTCTCACTTGAGAGACTTGGACCCAGAAGACACTTCTCTTCAGACTGTCTTTTCTATGGACGTTTCCCTTCAGAGAAACCTTCCAAGAGGACTTCACTTCGGGAAATGCTGGCCAAAATGATGTTCTTTCTCACAATGTCGTGTTCAGGGACATTTCACTTCAGGAGAACTTATCCAAAAGATACTTCTGCTCAGAATATCTTCCAATGTAGATATTCCACCTCAAGGAAACATACCTTAAACACCCCTGCTCAGAATGAATTTTGAAGGAACATTTGACCCAATGAAAATATACAGAAAATATATGTCTCCTCAAACAGCTGATTATAGGGATTTTCCACCTCAGAGAAACATACCAAAAGCTACTTCTCTTTAAAATGTCTTTCATATGGGTTTTCACCTCAGAGAATTATACCCAAAAGATACTTTTTCTTAGATTGTCGATTATTGGGATTTTTCACCTCTGAGAAACAAACAAAAAATACTTCTTATGAAACAATTACTGCAGTAAGATGAACAAAGATATAGGAAATAAAGCAGAAGATCGTTTGCCAAGTCATGGATGGCCATAAGATATTAAAATAGATAAATAAATTTTAAAAAAAAACCTGATTTTGGGATCTCATCCAGACAATACTATTGTCCACATTGATCTCAGTATCTTAGGGTGCCCCTATTGCTGGAGCAGACAGGGGATATTCACTTCCTTTTCCTCATGAATTTCAAAAATGTGATGATGTGTAAGGTCGGGTGTTGCCACAGTCAATGTGTCTCAGTCCCTCTGCCTGGGCCCCCCCAGAGCTCTGAGTGAATTTGCACTACTTGCTCCTGGGAAGCTGGTCCTTCAGGACCCAGCAGTGGGCAGCCTCCCTGACTTGACCTGAGGAGAAGGTGAGCCCAGGCTGAGGGGAGGAGAGAGCCTCTCCCTGTGGCTGTGACTGTGTCAGTGGCTGGGACTGTGGAGGGGGTTCATGTGGAGGACCCAGCGCAGGAAAAGCTGAGTGTGGAGAACTGTCAGGCTGAGGGAGTCCTTGAGGAGGCCTGGATGAACTTACAGGTTCACTTCATCCAGCAGCCCACTGGCTCAGCACCATCCCATGAGTGGAGGCCCAGGAGACCCATGGGCACTGAAGGTCTGACCACTGCTCTAGACTGAGTGCTCAGCGGAGAGGAAACCAATAGGAATGAGGTGAAAATACCCAACTGCCCCCTCCAGAAGCCTCACCCTGCAGTGTTGTGCTTACCTCTCCTCAGGCCCTGCTGAGGAGGGCCACCTGCCCCCTGACCACTGCCTCACCTGGTCACTGGTAGTCTCTACACAGTCACCCTAGGCCAGCAGCGGGCATCATTCTTCCTCTGGTATCCTGGTCCCAGGGCTATCAGTGTCTGCTCTCCACAGTAGCCCAAGCTGTGGAGGCGCTTTCTTGCAGGTTGGGTCACTGTCGGATCCATCCTTCAGACCTGGGACTGGACAGACCACCGCCTGCCGAAGATGGTAGCCAGAGTCACACATGCCTCCACAACCCCCATGTTCCAAGATCGGTTCTTAGGACCATAGACATGAGGTTGTCTCGCTTCAGACAGACATTGCTTGAGGCGCACAGGCTCTTCCAGGAGGCCCTAGGAGGGGTAGGGCCCTGGCTCAGACCCCCACACATCAGGGGCTCCCGTGGGAAAATCTGTTTCTGCTCAGGGTAGGAGCCCCGGGGTGGCTCAGGCTGAGCTCACATGGGCTCAGGGACATATCTCTCCAGTGTGTCCACCCTAGGAGTTTAGGGGACTGCCAATACAGATAAGAGAACTTTTTAAGGAGCCATCTCCATGGTGCCAGAGATGGGTGAGAATAGATAAAGGTGTTCCATTATCTGAGGTACATCCATTATCCATTTTGTCACCCCACAATAGAGAATGTATGTTATTCAGTGACAGGTCTCCTTTCTGGTGCACTCATATATAGCAGGGCCTGTTAAATTTTCTTGCCTCTGAACCCCAACAAATGTGGAAACACAAACACAATCACATCTGATTCTACTGGAAATGCCACGAGCAGCAGAAATGGCCTCCACTTGCCCAGAATCTCCTTGCAGGGTCCTTCTCTGACCAACCCCACTGGGCTCCCAGGAGAGTCCCTGATCCAGAGACATGTAGCATTGTGAGCTATGTGGACATGGCTGAGGGCCCTGCAGGTCTGGGGGAGGTGACTGGGTCCTTCCCCACTTATCAGGGTTTTGCAGTCACATGTCAAGAGTTTATCATTTGTTTTCTGTCCTTATTTCTTGCATGGGAGTGAGACCATCCAGCAGCTGGCTTCCTCCTCCTGACATATCTTACTCACATCATCTCAAGCTCCATCTGCATTGCTGCAAATGACAGGACTTCATCCTTTTTTATAGCTGAGTTGTAGCCACTGTATAAATACACCTCAGTTTTCTGAACCATTCTTCTGGGCAATGGCATGTGGCTTGTTTCCCTAACTAAGCTGTATATTTAAGGCTGCCATTAACACAAAGATGGTACAACACACACAACATTGGCTTCAGTGACATCATTGTGTACAGGTAACCATGACAAGACAAACACAAAAAAATATGAATAAACTGGCTATATCCAAGGAGAAGCTTCTTTATGAAAGAAGCTATGAATAAAATGAAAGTGACTCCCTTAGCAGGAGAAAATTATTGAGTGAAACACATCTGACAAAGGGTTGAATTAAAAACATATGAAGAACTTGTGTAAGAGGAGGATCCAATACTGCACCCGCTGACCACACACCTGAGCTGCTCATGACAGATGACATGTTTTCAGCATTCACCCAGTTTTGCCCCCAATAACATCACAATCTCTCACAGTTATTATGGCTCCATAGCTCCCATGGCTTCTCTCTCCACAGACACCAGCCCAGAGCTGCTATATAGCAGGAGACATGCAAATAGGGCCGGCCGCCTGCTCATGAAAACCAGCCAGCCTGACACTGCACCTCTGCACAGGAGCCCAGCCTGCATCCAGGTGTCCACTCAGGGTCAGCACTGAACGTGGACACTCACCATGGAGCCAGGGCTGAGCTGGCTGCTTCTCCTGGGTCTAATAGGAGGTAATTCCTGGGGAACACTAGACCCAGAGGAAGGGAGGGACAGAAGGGAGAGGCTGTGGACTTGAGCCAGGGTCCTGATGGGCTGTACTGTATTTGCAGGTGTCCAGTGTGCGGAGCAGCTGGTGGAATCTGGGGGAGACTTGGTGCAGCCTGGGGGGTCTCTGAGACTGTCCTGTGCAGCCTCTGGATTTAGTGTCAGCAACAGCTACATGAACTGGGTTCGCCAGGCTCCAGGGAAGGGGCTACAGTGGATTGTAAGAATTAGAAGTAGTGGTAGCGCATAATACGCAGACTCGGTGAAGGGTCAATTCACCATCTCCAGAGACAACGGCAAGAACTCGCTGTATCTGCAGATGAGCAGCCTGAGCTCTGAGGACACGGCCGTGTATTACTGTGCGAGACACTGTGAGGGAAGTGAGTGTGAGCCCAGACACAAACCCTGCAGGGACAGGGCTGGGTTGGGGATGCCCAGGACCAGCAGGGGGCGCTGGGACACAGTTGCTGCTCAGGACACCAGGGGCTCAGGAAACACCTGGAGGCTGGGGTTTCCTAACTGACATTTGGGGTTATTTGTGGAGCAGGAGAGACCCTGAGGTGTGAGCAGAGCTGAGCGGGGACAGTGAGGAGTGAAGGTGTCTTCTGAGTCGTGGTTCTGACGCTGAAGCTCCCGAATGCTGTTTCCACAAGTACAGAATCACAGTGACCGCATCAGTGGGGGTTCAACATCCGGGAAAACCAGCTCCACACGGGGGTCAGGGATCCTGATCAGCTCAGAAGGAGACGCGAGTCTTCACTGGGAAACAGAACCTACGAGCCCCAGCGACGGCACCTCCCTGACCTGACGGACCTGAAACCTCCACCCAGGGAGGCGAGCCCGGCTCTGCTCCTCTCTCAAGACTGCCTGGCGTCCACGCTGTTGCCCACATGGGAAGTTGTGATCTGGACACAGAATGACCATGACTGGACTCAGATCCAGAACCGTCCCTGAGGACAGTTCGACGTGGCTGTGGACAAGAGATGGCTGTGGACCAGGGATGAGGCATGACAGTGGATGAGCCCAAGAAGAAGCTGACAGGGCCAAGTGGGCAGCCGGGAGTGACTCACTCTGCTGCCCAGACCCTGCTGGAGCTGTGAGCCTCATGTGTCCAGCGCAGGTCATGGCCACTGTGAGAAAGCGGCTGCCCACGCTGTTCTCCAGCCCAAGCATGAAGCGTATCTCCGAGGACCATGAGCAGAGGCAGGGCCTTCCTGGGTGAGTGTCTCCCGTGGACGTGTGGACCCTGACTCCTGGCGGCCAGTCCCCTTGTCCCGAGGGTTCCCTAGCGCAGCGGCCATGACCAGAGCTACACCGGTCAGTTCCCACAAAAGTCCATGTGAAGCTGCAAGGAGACGACAACACGCCCATTTGACCATCAGCGCAGAGCACACATATGTGCAAGGCCAGTTCACAATGCCTGTGGGCAAACGTCCATTTCTGGCCCAGATCCGCACAGCAGAGAGACATGTGACGCTTACAGGAAATGAATGTGTCACCGAGACATCGTTCATCAACCGTGGGGTCACCAGCTCCTCCTTATTGTCCTGCAGGGCACAGGCTCCAGGGCAGCTCAGATGACCTGGCCACTTGATGCTGGGCAGCCCTGGGCACAGACAGGCCCTCACCTGGAGGAACCGGGAAGGTGTTCCCTCCCTGGGAAGGTGAACATGAGTGGACCCTGCCCTCGGGGTTCCCTAAGGGCACCTCATCCACCAGCTCAGGAGGCCCCACACGCAAGGTGCCCACCTCTGACGCAGCCTCGGGGACATGGGCTGATGATTCATCCCGAGGTGGCCTCAGGGCGTGTTCTGGAGGGAACATCTGGGACTGGGGACAAGGCTGCGTGCACCCTGTGAAGAGACGAAGGAGTCAGGTCACCGCCAGCCACGTGGTCAGTGTCAAGATAGGATCAGAGACGCAGCTGCTCTGTGTCCACGGCTGCTGCGGACGCCGGCCTAGGGAGCGGCCACTTGAGCGGAAGCAGCGTATCCTGAGCCCCGAGAATAAAGCTTTGGCTCAGCTCCTGAGAGAGCCTGGGCTTGCCCCTCCGTCTCCACGGTCACCACCGGCCGCGCTCAGGACCACTCCCCTGGGTCCTCAGCTCCAGCCATGTCCCCCACACCCATCCCTGCGTTACTGGCCTCGGCTGGGCACAGACAGGCTCGTGCACAAAGGGGAGAGGGTGGGAGGCGTTCGGAGCCTCAGCTGCTAGCTGTCCTCCCTGCTGTCCTACCCCACTCAGATCTGAGGGCCAAGCCCGGTCAGCGCCTGTCACTTTGCTGGCCTGAGTCTCAGCTGGGTCATCTGGGCTCCCAGATAATAGGTCTGTGTGGATGGACACTGGCAGGATGGTGCTGGGGGCAGCTGAGGTTCCGTGGGGAGGGGTCCCTTGTGCCTGGTCCTTCCTGCTCCCCAACCCTGAGGTGTGCGGGGCGGCAGCTATGGAGCCCGGTCCTCCCCTCAGCCCCTTGATGCTCCCTGCTGGGCCCCTCCCTCCCTGGGGGTTCCGCTCAGCCAGGCCCCGCCTGGTCAGGAGACACAGGCCCAGGGACGACAGCCGGGCTCCTAGGAGGTAGGGGACAACGGTCAGGAGTGGGGACACTCACGGGAGCAGCCCCAGCCCTGACCCCGTCACACATAGTGGACATTCCAGGGTTACCGCAGGAGCCAGAGGAAGCTGGCGTGGCCAGAGCAGAGCCAGCTGTCCTGGGCCCAGGGCACCCAGACTGGACAGAACTCATCGCACAGTCGGGACTGTCCCATGGAGAATCAGGTCTCGGGCTCTGGCTGCCGTGTTTTGGGAAGCAGCGGCATGGTCTCCGCAGGAGGCAGAGACCACTGCACGTGGGCAGTTGGGAGCCTCAGCTGGGGTCACCGGCTCAGGGACAGGTGGGCCCCTTCCTGGGGTACAACCTGTCCCCCTGTGGGCGTGACCTTGGGGTCCCAGGTTGGGGAGTCCAGCACCTCTCAGTCCTTTCCCTGAGGGAGGTCCTAATAGGGGGCGCCTACCCCCTTGAGTGTCATTGTCTCCTGTATCTGCAGATGAGCAGCCTGAGAGCCGAGGACACGGCCGTGTATTACTGTGTGAGAGACACACAGTGAGGGGAGTGAGTGTGAGCCCAGACACAAACCCTGCAGGGACAGGGGCTGGGCTGGGGATGCCCAGGACCAGCAGGGGCCACTGGGATACAGTGCTTCTCAGGACCCAGGGGCTCAGGAAACACCTGGAGGCTGGGATTTCCTCACTGACATTTGAGGTGATTTGTGAAGGCGAGACCCTGATGGTGTGAGAAGAGCTGAGTGGGTACACAGTGTTATGTGACAGGGTGTACTGTTGTTTTCACCAGAAACTGACTAAAAGTTAATTAGAGTCTGTAAATGGAGAAAAGCATGAGGGAAAATCCAAAACCCACTTGGGATGAAATAGCTCCCAGTAAACTTAGAACACACAGAAGTCTTCACCTTGAGAAATAAACTTACCAAAAAACAACAATCACAACAAAATAGCAAGAACCTCACTGAATCCTGATAAATCAGAGACCCTCCACCCAGGGCAGAAGGACTCTGATACCTGCTCACTTTCCATTTAAAGTGTGATAACATCTGAGCTCACATAATGAAAGAACAAAAGGAAAGAGCACACATACTGGGGCATAAAAATAAAACTCTGTTCACACATAGCATGAATGTCTATGTAAAAGATACAAGAATATCAACAAAATACTTTAATACTGAGCACTTAGAGCAAGAATGTTTACAGGAGTAATTTACAAGATATATCATCATAAGTTACTTTTCTACATGTATTCAATAAAAATGCAAAGTTTATATTAAAAACGTGCTTATAAGAACAAGTTAAAATAACATGCTTAGTATTAATTTGATAACGTCATATGAGAGCTATTTGAGGATACTTGGAAAGTCTAAAAAGCAAAATGAACTTATAAAGAGGTAACCCATACTCAAGGCTGGGAAGAGTGAATTCCACTTACCCAGGAGAATTTAGATTTAATGAAAAGTTAATAAATCATCCAGCGTATTATGCCGTGGATATAGACAAAGTGATTCTGCACTGATTCTTTTTTGTGCATGCAAAAAAAAAGTGAATATGGGCTGATAATTATATCGAACTGTGTCAATAATTATATCCAAAATCAATATAGACACACATGTGAAAGTCAAATGAAGGAAACACTGACAGTTAACAGGGGATAGAACTTTTATTTCCTTGAGTATGGACATGAGATGAAGTGGTGCAACAAAAGAGGCAGAGTAAAATAAACGATTCTTTTCTAGACTAGTTAAAGAAAAACTGAATTCTGCAAGGGCAAAAGAATGAACATAAGAATGTGCAAGTTGAGACGATGATCCCATATGTTACTTGTGAGGAAAGTCTATTATTACAAATAAACGCAGACTCTGAAAAATCAACAAGAAGCAATCACCCAATAAAAAATGTGCCAAGATATACCAAAAACTAACAACTTGGTCATATTCATGAAACATTCGGTAAAAGATGAAGAAGGAGGGGATCTTACACGGGGAAGGAGGAATATGAGGGAATATGGTGATGGTCATGGTGATACGGCAGAAGGAGCAATATGGGGACTACAACAATGTAAGCAAAAATCATGAGAAATATATTTCTAGGCTGGGCACAGTGGCTCGTGCTTGTAAGCTTCAGCCTATTAAGCAGCCGGGGCTAGGGATCGCGGTCCAAGTCCCAACTGGGGCCCGTAGCAAGACCTAGTTCCAAAAAAAATAGCTGGGCGTGGTGGCATGCACCTGTAATCCCAGCTACCTGGGAAGCTGAGGCTGGGAATTGCTTGTGTCTGTGGTACCCTGGGCAAGGAGAGCCTGAGGTTTCACGGGCAAAAATAGCGAGACCTAATATCAAATATATATATATATATATATATATATATATATATATATATATATATATATATATATATATATATATATATATATTTCTAAAGATTTAGCCAAGTGCCTGAACAGCCCCATCAGCACCCAGGACACAGAAGGGTTTGATGCCTCTTCTGGACTAGACTAATTCCTGTTTCCAGTAGTGTAAGTGGGGTCTTTAGGCTTCTCTGTGTCTATTATTGTGGCTTCTGCAAGGAGTGAGAGCTGCACTGTCACTTCTCAAACCTGGGTTCCTCTGGCATCTCCTCTCCCAGCCTGATGCTGAGCAGGATGGAGCAGGTGGCGTCCTTGTCAGGTCCTGACCTTGAGGGGTAGCTTCAGTCTCTCCCACAGAGTGGGATGCTCCTGTGGGTGTGTGCACATGGTCTGTGTCATGCTGAGGTGTGTCACTTCCAGCCTCATCTCACTGAGAGTTTTCATCATGAATGGACCTGAATCATGTCCGTTTCCTTCCCTGCAGCTGTGGATCTGATCCTGTGATTCTGACTGCGAAATGGTGAATTCCACAGATGATTTCTCTGTTTATCTGTTTTGTGTCCCTGAAGTAAATGCACGTTGTCCTGCTGTGTGCTGCCCTCTGTGTGCTGTTAATTTAAATTGCTAAGGTTCCGTGATTGGTTCTGCATGTGGATTTATCAGGATATTAGTCTGTAGTATACTGTTTTGTATAGGATGTCCTGTTTGCTTTAGTGTCAGAATCAAAGTAGTCTTAGAAAATCGCTAGGCAGCTCATACTCTTCCTCGGATTCTGGAGGAGAGAAAGTAGGATGGAGTCAGTGACTCTTTGAAGGTTTGGTCGACACTCTGGTAGACTCATTGGCCCTGTGCTGTTAGATTTGGGGGACTCTCAAAACTTACCATTTTTGCTGCATGCACTTGTTCTGTTTAGGTTTTCTTCCCCTGATTCAGTTCTGGATGCTTATATGCTTCTAAGGTCTGTCCATTTCTTCCAGCATTTCCAGTGTTGGCACACACACATACACAACTGTCTCATTTGACCCCCTGTATTCCCAGGTGTTTGGGGGTAACTTGTCTTATTTTTCATCATTTATGTGACAGTTTCCTCCAATTTTTCCAAAGTATAGATTTTATGTATTATCTTTACTTATTCAAGTAACTGCTGTTAGTGTCATTGCTTGATTGAAATGTCTTTTATACCTGCCTCATTTACTTCTGCTCTAATATACATTATTTCCATCCTTATAATGACTGTGGGACTCATCTCGTCTCTGTCTTTTCCTTCTGATATGTTATATTGTTTGTTTGAACTCTTTCTGACTGAGAGCTGTGGTCCTGTACTGTTATATATTCCATTCTCTGTGGCTTGACATGTATCCAGAGGTTCTGGGAGATCATGGCTCCATTTTCTTCACATCTGGGTATAAAATAATTTCTTATTTTATAAGAAATAAACTGCTGTCTGGCTACTCCTCATTAACTCAGCAGCCAGTCAGCAGTATTGTGAACAGTCTCCAGATAGTGAAGGTTTTCAGACTTTCCATTTCTGGTGATTTTACATCTGGCACAATTGTCACCAGAGAAGATAATTGACATGATTTCAATATTAATGATGTACTGACACTTTTTTGCTTAGTTTATTTGTGAAAAGAAGTGTGCTCACCTCTTGGCATCTGCTCCACAATCTATGGATTCTGCCCTCAACAACTACAGACCACAGACCATGTCCCCCACCAGAGTCTCAGCGAACCCCTCCCACATTCTATGGAGTTACTCCCTGGCCTGACCTCTCCCCTCCCACTCTGATGACCTTGGTTAAGTCCTCACATGTCAAGAGATTATGATTTGTCATCTGTCTCTATATCCCAAATGTAAGAGAGGCATCCCAGTATCTCTCCTTCTCCTCCTGAAGTGTTTTATTCAGCAGCAGCATCTCCAGGTTCATGCATAACTTTGTTTGCTACAAATGGCAGAAGCTCATTCTTGATGATACCTGAGTAGCATCCACTATATAAACATACCTCATTTCTGAAATATCCTTCTGCCCTGTGTCATGTAGCTTGTTTCCCTAAGTTGTGTATTTAAGGCAGCAATTAACGCAAAGATGGAACAACACACATGGCAATGGCTTTAGCAATATCATTGTGGGCAACTAATCATGGCAAGAGAAGCAAAACAAGTAAAAATAATTTGGTTACATCCAAGGACAAGCTTCTTTATGAAAGAAACTGAGTAAAATAAAAATGGCTTAGTGGGAGAAAATATTTGCATAAAATACAACTGACAAAGGGCTAAATCCAAGACATATAAAGAAACCCAGCAAGAAGACGCAAAAGTGCACATGCTAAGCACACATGCCTGAGCTGTTCACAACAGATCACGTGTGCTCCAAACTCACCCAGCAATGTCTCCCAATAGACTCATATGGTCCCACAGCAATTATGTCCCCAAGGTCTCAAGGATACTACCTCGGCTTCTCTCTCTACAAATACCAGCCCAGGGCTGCTATATAGCAGGAGACATGCAAATAGGACCGGTCCCCTGCTCATGAAAACCAGCCAGCCTGACCTTGCAGCTCAGCACAGGAGCCCAGCCCACACCCAGGTGTCCACTTGGGATCCACATTGAATGCGGACACTCGCTATGGAGTCAGGGCTGAGCTATCTGCTCCTCCTTGCTCTTCTAGGATGCAATTCCTGGGGAACAGGAGACCACAGGAGGGGAGGGGACAGGAGGGAGAGAAGCAGAGGAAGTGAGCCAGGGTCCTGACGGGCTATGTCTATGTTTGCAGGTGTCCAGTGTGCGGAACATCTGGTGGAGTCTAGGGGAGACTTGGTGCAGTCTGTGGGGTCTCTAAGAGTCCCCTGTGCAACCTCTGGATTCACCATTACCAGTTACTGAATGCATTGGGTCCACCAGGCTCCAGGGAAGGGACTGCAGTGGATTACACATACTGATCCTGATGATAGTAGAACACGTTATGCAGACTCGGTGAAGGGCTGATTCACCATCTTCACAGACAATGCCAAGAACTTGGTATATCTGCAGATGAGCATCCTGAGAGCTGAGGACACGGCCATGTATTACTGTGCGAGAGACAGAGTGAGAGGAGTGTGACCCCAGACCCAAACCCTGCAGGGACAGGGGCTGGGCTGGGGGGAAGCCCAGGATCAGCAGGGGTGCTGGGACACAGTGTGCTTGATACAGGGTAGTGACACAGTTAAAAATTGTATAGGTGCCAAATGCCCTGGTGGGTGGAGTCTGAGGGAAAGACACATAAGAAGGAGCAAGAAGCACCAAAGGGTGCATAAGAAGGAGGAGTAAGGGGAGAGAAAAAGGAGGAGACAAGAATGGTAGATTGAGAGAACAGGCCCACGTTATCTGCCTGGGGGAAGCCCTTTGGAGGAGTGAGATGGTGGTAGCAAGGAGCCACATGGTGGGAGAGTGGCCGGCAGAAATATAGCTGGTATGGAGTTGGATGCCAGAATGGCATGCCCAGGGTGACCAGAGGTTGCAAAGGGCAGGCCTGATAGATTTGGCCAGATGCCACCAAAGGTAGGGCTGATAAAGGAAATGTGTGGAGCCACAGCAAGGCAGCATACTTAGAAAGCTGAGTTTGCATCAGCACCTGTTGGAAAAGTTTGAGGAGCTTGGAGAGGCAGAGCAGTTCAGAGCACAGGAGAGAGAAGAAGCAAAAATAAGATATCGAAGAAAGACTGGACTTTGTAGTGCCGGCAAGGGGCACCATCTTTAACATGTGTTTGGGACTTTTGGACTAAATGGTGACTGAGGTAAGATAACTGGCCACTTTTTGGCATTAAGGACTTTTTGTTTTCCTAGTTAATTTCCCTCATTTTAAAACCCTGTTATTTAAACGGCTTTTGTCTGGCAACTGTTAGGCATGGGTGATGGGAACCTGTGACTTGTTGATTAGAGGCTTCTACCCCATGTTTTTAACCTGATTTCATGCTCATCAGGACACCAGGGGCTCAGGAAGCACCTGGAGGTTGGGATTTCCTTACTGATATTTAGGGGTTATTTATGGAGAAGGAGAGACTCTGAGGGTAAGAACAGATCTGGGTGAGAGGACAGTGATGTGTGACAGTCTGAATCCTAGTTTTGCATAAAAACAGGCTAGAACAAAAGTATCGTGATCATAGCAATAGTTGAGGGAAAATATTAGCAATATTCCAACATCCACTCATGATGAAAGAGCTCCCAATGAGCTAAGCACATATGGTCAATAAAACCCACAAAGCAGCCATAGCAAAACATCATTAACTCCTGACAGACCAAATACCCTCCACCTACGGTCAGAAGAGCCAGGTCCCTGTTCACTGTCTCTTTAACGTTGTCTATCAGCTAAGCAAAGGCAACATTACAATGAAAGGAAAGAGTACAAATGGGACACAGAAACAAAAGTGTCTCTGTTCACACCTACATAGAAAATGCATGAATATCAAAGAATTCCTTCACTGCAGAAAAACAATGGATAACAAGGTGAGTATACAGCTTAAATTTTCAAAAGCCAGTTGCATTATATACATCCAGTAGATATGGCAGTGAAATGAGAATAAAATATACAATTGAAAATAGCAAGCTCAAAAATGACTACTCAATTATAAATCTAACAATTTATATGGTCCTTATGATGTTAACAGAGAGCTTCTGAAAGTGAGATGAAAGTTAAACTAAATATGTGGAGGGGTTCCCATACTACAGGATAGGAAGATTAAACAATGTTAACAAGTGATCACTTCCCCCAGAGAATTGTAGGTTTAATGCAAAGCTAACAAAACCCCAGCTCATTACCTGCTAGATGCAGACTGTCCAACAAAAGCCTCAAGACAGGCAGAGACCCAGGTCAGCACAGCTGAAGGAGAACAAAGCTGGAACTGTGACCCTGCCCCACTTCAGCTTCCTCCACAGCCACACAGCAAAGACAACACATGGCTGAGACAGAACCGGTTGGCAGACCAAAGGGACAGAAATGAATCCCAGGAACAGCCCCCATCATTGGAGTCAACTCATGTCTGAGGAGCGAACACAATTCAATGGGGCCCAGGCAGTCCGCTCAAGGACAGACATTGGGAAGACTGGATTTGTACCTGCAGAGAAAGATGATCTGGACAGAGCAGCAGCTGCCAAAGATTCAGTCAGAATGGACCATGGACAGAAATGTAACCTGCAAAGGAAGGAAACACTGTTAACTATGGCAATAAACTTGATATGGGGCAATAAAAATTGCACAGTTGAAGAAATAATGATTCCTAGATTCCTTAAATAAAACCCATAAATCCTACAAAAGGAAATGTTATAAAAACCAGAATACAAGCAACAGAATTATAGATAATCAAATGTGATACATGTGAAAAGATTTGAGTGTAAAAATTAACATAGACTCTGAAAACTCAAGAACAAGAAAGCCATCACCCAATAAAAATGAGCCAAGTGCCTGAACAGACCCCTCAGCACATTGACATACAGATGATTTTGGAGTCTGCACATAAGTAGACTGATTTCTGTTTCCAATATTTTAAGTGGGGTCACCTCAGAGAAACCTATGCTAGACTATACTGTCATTGGTCAGTTCTCTAGTTCATCAATAGAGTAGGTTCTCTGAAAGTTATGGAAAGTTGTGTGGAGGACCCTCAAATGGAACTTCCATTCAATCCAACAATCCGAATTCTGGGAATCTACCCAAAGACACCAAAACCCTAATTCAAAAGGAAACCTGTACTCCTAGATTATTGCAGCACTATTCACAATCTATAATAGCCAGGGTATGGAAACAACCCAAATGCCCCAATACAGATGAATGGATCAAAAGTTATGCTATATTTACACACTGGAATATTATTCAGCAATCAAAAAAGACAAATATATCATTTGTGGCAACATGGATTGAGCTCAAAGGAATCATTCATGGAAATATGCCAGAAAAAAAAAAAGAAATACTGGAGGGCCTTACATATATGTTGGATATGAGGGGTAGGGGGTAAGAAAAGCAAAACTAACAAAACCACAGTGGAACTAAAGCAAACAGCAAAGGAAGGAGAAGGAGGGTGAAATCAGGGGAGGGTTGAGCACAAGGGATTCAAATGTTTACAGGTAAAATGGTGGTGAGTGAAACTCGGGGTATACACGATGGAATATATAGACATGTAATCATTAAAAGTAAATTAGTAAGTGAATTAAACTGCAATAAAATAACAAAATAATTAAAATGAATGGATAATTAAATGAATGAATAATTTAAATGAATTATTAAAATATCAATAAATGAGCAAAAGACTTTTTAAAAATCTACACAAAAGATACTCTCAGAATGGCTTTTATACAGATTTTTCACCTCAGATCAACTGACCCAAAATATATTTTTTCCTCAGAATGGAATTTTTAAGGTCTTCTCACCTCAGAGAATCATACCCAAAAGATGCCTGTATTCAGGATATTTTATGGAATTTTTCACCTCAGAGATACCTAACCAAAAGATTCTCCCTCCGTCTCCCCAAATTTCTATTATATGGATTTTTCACCTCAGAGAAACGTACTGAAAAATGACTTCTTAGAATGTCTTTTTCCCCCTATGTTTTATTCATTTTTTAAATAATTTCTTACATAGATAAATGATTGTTGGGATGCCTTCCCCTCCCCCCCAACCCCTGATGGCCCTCTCTCAGACTCCTCTCTCATTGTTGATTTATGTTCATTCAGTCCATTGGTCTCTCTTCTCTGCCTTCTAGTTTTGGGGGCCTTGCTCCAAGCCATTTTCTGTAATGAGGTTTTTCAGTGAGGGTAGGCATCCACAATGGCCTTTGTGGATGATCTCCACTCTCTCCATTTGCAGGTTTATTGTGGAGCCAGTTCCCCAACTCTGTGGACCTTTTCTCCCATGGTATGGGGAGGGGCTCCTTGTTTTCTGGAGTGGCATATCCTGAAATAGGGTCTTGGTTGATCCATTCCTGATGAGTTTGAAGATGCATTTCTTTGATAGGTCTTCACCTTGGTTGTTCTCCAGTCCATTATGTTCTATGATGATCCTTCTCCTGAGTCCTGCCCCGTTGTACTGGCAGGATCCTTATCTGGTCCCTTATGAGTTCTATGTCTCTGTTTGCAATGTTTGTGTTTTTCTTATTCCTCCTGTAATCCCAGCTACCTGGGAAGCTGAGGCTGGGAATTGCTTGAGTCTGTGATACCCCAGGCAACGAGAGCCTGCGGTTCCACAGGCAAAAAAAAGCGAGACCTAGTCTCAAAAAAAAAAAAAAAAAGTCTTGTACTGATTTTCAACACAGAGCCTCGTACCCCAAAGATGCTTCTCAGAATGCCTTCATGATGATGTTTCACCTTGAGAAACGTACCCCAAAGATAACTGACCTCAGGAAAACTTACCCAAAAGACATTTCTCCTCAGACCTTCTGTACATAGAGATTTTTCACATCAGGACAACAAATCCATAGTCTTCTCTTCATGTGGTTTTTAATGGGATTTTTTACCTCAGAAAATCATACCCAGAAGGTCCTATTCAGGGTGTTTTTCATGGGGACTTTTCATGGCAGAGTAGCCTACCCACAAGATGCTTCTCCTCTGAATGTTTATAGGGATTTTACCTCAGAGAAATTTACTAACAATCACAGCTGCTCGGACTCTCATTTATACATATTTTTCACCTCAGAGAAACCCACCAAACAGATACTTGTCCTCAGAATGTCTTTTAGGAATTTTTCACCTCAGACAAACCATTTTCTTCAGAATGTCCTTATAGGAAACTTTCACCTCAGAAAAACATGCCCAACATATACATCTGTTCAGTGTCTTTCGGAGGGATATTTAACCTCAGAGAAATCTACCGAAAAGATAGTTCACCTCAGAGTGTCTGTTATAGGGATTTTTCACCCCAGAGAAATATATCCAAAAGATGCTTCTCCTCAGAATGTCTTTTGTAGGAATATTTCCCTGCAGAGGTCTAGTCATCTCTATAAATCATACCCCAAAGAAGCTTCCATTAAGAATGTCATTTAAAGGGATTTTTCAGTTCTGAGAATCATGCAGGAAAGATGCTTCTCAGAATGTCTTTTATACTGACTTTCACCTCAGAGAAACTGACCAAAATGATACTTCTCCTCAGAATGACTTTAGAGGGACTTGGCACCGCAGAAAACCATGCCTCAAAGATAGTTCACCTCAGGCAGCATATCCGAAAGCAAGTTCACTAGATACTTCCGGAAATAATGTCTTTGAATATAGATTTTCCACCTCAGGAAACCATACCCAGAACATGTCTCCTCCTAATGACTTTGAAAGGGACTTTTGATGCCAGAAAAATTACCCAGAAGATACTTCTCTTCAGATTGCTGATTAAAGGGATTTTTTTTTAACCTCAGAGAAACATGCCCCAAAGGAACATATCAAAAAGTGGTATCTCCCCAAACTCTGGATTATAGGGATTTTTCATGTCACAAAACCTACGAAAAGTACTTTTACTCGGTGTGTTTTAGAGGGATTTGTCCTCTCAGAGAAACTTACCCAAAGTGCCTCTCCTCGCAGTGTCTTTTATATGGATTGTCACCTGGGAGAAACTTACCCAAAAGATACTGCTCCGCAGATTGTGATATGTAAGGATTTTCTAACTCAGAGAAACGTACCCAAAAGTTACTCCTGAGTATGTCCTTTATGAGATTTTACAACTCCTGCCAAAAGATATACTTCTCATGTCTTTTTATGCGTATTTCAACTCAGTGAAACCTACATAAACAATGCTTCCTTTCAGAATAAATTTTCAGGGAGTTTTCACCTCAGAGAAACTAACCCAAAAGATATCACCCCAACAACTGCTGTTTGTATCGATTTTTCACTTCTAAAAACCTACCCAAAAGCTACATCTCCTCAGAATGTCCTTTATAGGAATTTGTCATCTCATGGAAACATGTTTAAAAGATCCCTTGGTTTAGAATGATTTTAAAAGTGATTTTCGCCTTGGAGAAATACACAAAAGATACCTGTGCTCAAAGTGTCTATTATAGGATTTATTTTTCTCCTCAGAGAAACCAACCTAAAAGATTCTTCTCAGAACGTCTATTACAGGGATGCTTCAACTCACAGAAACATACCCTGAGATGCTTCTCCTCATAATATCCATTCTACAGATTTTTTTTCAACCACTGACAGAGGATACTTCCCATGAGCCTGACTCTCATTAGAGACTTTTCATCTCAGAGGAACACATGCAAAAGAAGCCTCTGTTAAAAATGTCTTTTCTACGGATGTTTCAACTCAGAGAAACAAACCCAAAAGATATTTCTGCCTCAGAATGTGAATTATAGGTGAATTATAAAATTGACCTCAGAGAAACATGCCTAAAAGATACCTCACCTCAGAGAACCAAACTGAAATATAATTAGCCTCAGGAAAACTTGTGCTAAAGATATTACTGCTCAGAACTGTTAATATATATTTTCCACATCAAGAAACCAAACCCAAACTCTTCTAAGAAAGAAAAGAATTTTGAAGTGGCTTTTGACCACATGAAAACAATACCTAACATATTATTCTCCTCAGATGGAATTTGCACCTAAGAGAAAACTGCTCAAAAGATGCATCTCCTCCAAAAGTGTTTATAGCGATTTTTAACTGAGAGAGACATATCCAGAAGACACTGCTCCTCAGATAGTCATTTACACGGATTATCTCACTTAGAGAGACCTACAAGAAGATAACGCCTCCTGAGAGTGTCTTTTATAGGGAGTTTTCACCTCACAGAAACCTACACAAAGAGGCTGCTCCTCAGTTTGTTGTTTATACAGAACAATCACCTCTGAACCTACTCAAATATACTTCTCCAAAGAAGGTCCTTAATCAGTGCTTTTCACCTCAGAGACCTAAATTCAAAATATCCATCTGTTCATAATGTCGTTATAAATAATTTTTCCTCACAAATACCTACCCAATAATTGTTCCTCTCATAATGTTTGTTAAATGGGATTTTCTCATAATGTTCATTAAAGGGATCTTTCACCTCAGAGATACCTACCCTAACGATAATACCCATCCAGTGTCTTTTACACAGATTTTCCTCCTCAGGGACACATGTCTAAAGGATATTTCACCTCAGGAAATATACCCAAAGGAGGCAGCAATTCAGAAAAACTTATCAAAAAGATTATATACCTCTCTCAGAAATATCTGTTAGTAGAAACTTGTCTTCATCAGAAATAAACAAAACAAAACAAACAAACTCGTCTCCTCAATGTAGCTTTTAAAGGAACTTTTGACATAAAAAAAGAAAAAATACCCAGAGACGCTTCTGCTCAGAATGTTGTTCACAGGGATTTTTCACTTCGGGGAAACAAACCCAAGAGATGTTTCTCCTCAGAACGTCTAGGAAAGGGATTTGTCACCTGGTGAAACATACCCAAACGGTACTGCGCCTCCGTTGTCTTTTCTGCAGTTTTCTCCTGTGGGACGCTTGTCTAAAAGATATTTCACCTCAAGAAATTTGGATAATTTTCAGAAAAAATTGACCCAAGGATTATTTTTCTCTCAGAAATATCTGTTAGAAATTTTCCTCATCAGGGAACAAAGAAAAGGAACCAAGCTCTTCTCAATAAAACGTAAAGGGATCGTCAACTTCAGGATGTTTACCCAAAACATACCCAAAGGATGTTTCTCCTCAGAATGTTTTTTTATAGGAATTTGCACCTCAGAGAAACCTACCCTATGGATATTGCCCCCTAGGTGCTGTTTGTACACAATAATCACGTCTGAAAACCTAAGCAAATACACTTCTCCTCTGAAGGTCCTTAATAGGTGCTTTTCACCTCAGAGACATTTATTCAATAGACGCTTCTGTACATAATGTCTTTATAAAATGTCCACCTCTCAAAAATACCTTCCCAAAATATTCTTCTCAAAACATCTATTTAACGGATGTTTCACCTCAGAGAAACATACCCAGAAGGTACTACTCCACCGGTGTCTTTTATACAGATTTTCCACCTCCTGAACACATATCTAAAAGATATTTCACCTCAGGGAAATACACCCAAAAGATGATTTACCTCAGGAAAATTGACCCAAAGATTATTTCATTCTCAGAAATACCTGTTTGTAGAATTTTTCCTCATCAGGGAAAAAAGGAAAAAAAAAAAAGACCAAACACATCTCCTCAACATGACCTTTATAGGGACTTTTGACCTCAGGACGCCATACCCCAAAGACGTTTCTGCTCACAATGTTGTTCACAGGGATTTTCATCCGGGAAACAAACCCAAAGGATGTTTCTCCTCAGAACGTCTATGAAAGGGATTTTTCACCTCATGAAATATACCCAGAAGGTCCTGCTCCTCCAGCGTCTTTCGCACAGTTTTTCGCCTATGGGACCGTTGTCTAGAAGATACTTCACCTCAAGGAAATGTACCCAAAGGACATTTTACCTCAGGAAAACTAACCCAAAAATTATTTTTCTCTCAGAAGAATCCGTTAGTGGAAATTAATCCCATCGGGGGAAAAAAAAGGAGAAAGAACCAAGCTCTTCTCAACATGGCTTTTAAAGCCACTGCAGTTCAGGAAATCACACCCAAAAGTTGTTACTGCTCAGAATGTCCTTTATACGGAATTTTCACCTCAGAGAAACCTACCCGAAGACGCAGCTCCTCAGTTGCTGTTCATGCAGGATAATGACATGTGAAAACTAACTCAAAAGACGCTTCTCCTCAGAAGGTTCCTATAGGTGCTTTTCACCTCAGAGACCTACAATAAAACATCCCTCTGGTCATAATGTCATTATAAAGACCTTTTCCCCTCACAGATTCATACCCAATAAATTCATCTCCTCAGAATGTCCATTAAAGGGTGTGTCACTCAGAGAAATGTATCCAAAAGGTACTATTTCTCTGATATCTTTTATACAGATTTTCGACCTCAAGAACACGTGTCTGAAAGATATTTCACCTCAGGAAATATAGTCAAAGGATATTTTACCTCAGGAAAACTTACCCAAACCATCATTTCTCTCCCAGAAATATCATTAGTAGAAATTTTCCTCAAAAAAAAAAAATTAAATTAAATTAAAAAAAAAAAACTCTTCACCTCAACATGGCTTTAAAGGGACTTTTGACCTCAGGAAAACTACCCAAAAGATCCCTCTTCTCAGAATGTTTTTCCTAAGGATTTTCACCTCAGAGAAACATACCCAAAAGCTGTTTCTCCTCAGAATGTCTTTTATACGGAAATTTGACCTCACAGAAACCTACCCTAAAGATACTGCTCCTCAGTTTGCTGTTTACTCAGAAGAAAAAATCTCTGAAAACCTACTCAAAAGATACTTCTCCTCAGAAGGTCCTTAACTGGTACTTTTCACCTCAAAGATCTATCTTCCAAATATGCTTCTGTTTGCATTGCCTTTACAGAGACGTTTTCCCCTCAAAGATACCTACGGAAAATATTCTTCTCCTCAGGACATCTATGAAAGGGATTTTTCACCTCATGAAACATAACCAAATGGTATTGCTCCTCCAATGTCTTTTGTGGAGTTTTCTCCTGTGGGAACTTGTCGAAAAGATATTTCACCTCAAGAAAAATATCCAAAGGATATTTTAATTCATAAAAAACTAACCCAAAGATTATTTTTCTCTCTCAGAAATATCTGTTAGTAGAAATATTCTTCATCAGGGAACAAAAAAAAAGAAAAAAGCCAAAAAGTCAAACTCTTCTCAGAAAGGTTTGTAAAAGGGACCATTAACTTCAGGAAATCACACCCAAAAGATGTTTGTCCTCAGAATGTCTTTTATAAGGAATTTTCACCTCAGAGAAACCTACCCTCTGAATATTGCTCCTCAGTTTGCTGTTTATACACGATAATCACGTCTGAAAACCTACGCAAATATACTTCTCAGAAGGTCCTTAATAGGTGCTTTTCACCCCAGAGACATATATTCAATATACGCTTCTGTATATAATATCTTTATAAAGATTTTTATCCCTCAAATGTACCTACCCAAAATATTCTTCTCCTCAGAATATCTATTAAACGGACTTTTCACCTCAGAGAAACACACCCAATGTCTTTTATACAGATTTTCCACCTCCCAACACCTGTCTAAAGGATATTTCACCTCAGGGAAATATACTCAAAGGATATTTTGCCTCAAGAAAACTTACCCAAAACATTATTTCTCTCTCAGATATATCAATTAGAAATTTTCCTCATCAGGGGGAAAAAAACCTCTTCTCCTCAGCAGCTTTTAAAGGAACTTTTGACCTTAGAAAAATCCAAAATAGCCTTCTCTTTATAATGTTGTTCATAGGAATCTTCACTTCTAGGAAACATACCTGAAAGATGATTTCCCAGAATGTCTATTAGAGAGATTTTCACCTCAGAGAGACATAATCAAAAAGTGTTTCTGCTCAGAATGTCTTTATAAGGATTTTTTCACCTCAGAGATGCTGATCCAAAGTTTACTTCTCCCCAAGATGTCTTTTGGGGACATTTCCCTTCTGAAAAACCTACTTAAAATATGCTTCTGCTCAGAATGCCCTTTTTAAGGGCTTTTCACCTCAATGAATCATACCCAAAGAAGTCCTGGCTAGAATGTCATTTAGGCATTTTTCAGGTCTGAGAATCATACACAAAAAGTACTTCTCCTCAAAGGATTTTTTACCTCCAAGAACAGACCTATAAATTACTTCTTATAATGACTTTATAGGGACTGGTCACCTCAGAGAAACCTGCCTAAGATATACTTTACCTCAGGGAAACAGACTAAAAGCAATGTCTTAATACAGATTTTCCACCTCAGAAAATCATTCCCAAAACACTTCTCTAACTGACTTTAAGGAAATTTGGCCCCAGGAAAATTACTTAAAAGGTATTCATCATCAGACTGTTGCTTAAAGGGAATTTTTTTAAGTCAGAGAAACATACCTGAGGTGAGATACCCCACCTCAGGGAAACAAACCCAAAAGGGTTATCTCTTAAAAATGTGGACTATAGGGATCTTCATCTCACAGAACTGACAAGAAAAACATTTCTTATCAGAAAGTGCTTTAGAGGGGTTTTTCTCCTCAGAGAAACCTACTCAAAGATGACTTTCCCCGCAATGTCTTTTATAAGGATTTTCAACACTGAGACACTTACACTAGAAATGCTTTTCCTTAGAATGTTGATTATATGGATCATTTACCTCAGAAAAACCAATGTGAATGCTTCCTCTCATCAGATTGTCCTTTATAGGGACTTTTCGCCTCAGACAAACTGACCCAAAAGACACTTCTCAGAATGTCTGTTATAGGAAAGTTCACCTCAGACAAAGCAACCAATAGGTACTTCTCACATGGACCTTTAATAGGATTTTCACCTCAGTGAAAATGAAAGGATAGTTCTCAAAAGGTCTTTTAGGGACTGTTCACCTCAGAAAACACTCACCAAAGATTCTTCTCCCCTGAATGTAGCTTTTGTGTGTTTTCACCTTAGAGACACATGACTAAAGGAAGTTTCTGTTCAAAATGTCTCTTGTAGGGTTTTATACCGCAGAGATACAAATGCAAAAGTTACTTCCCCTCAGACTGTGATCATAGGAATTTTTTCACCTCATAGAATTGTACCAAAGAGATACTTGTCCTCAAAGTGTCTTTTATACAGATCTAACCCAAGAGAAACTGACCCCAAAGAGGCACCCATCAGAGTGTCTTTCGGGATATTTCACCTTAGAGAATCCTCCCAAGAACACCTTTCCTTAGTTGGTTATAGGGAGTTTTCGCCTCAGAGAAACCAACCCAAAAGATGCTTCTCCTCTGAATGTCTTTTAACACAGAGTTTTCATCTCTGTGACTCCTGCCTACATGCTATTTCACCTCAGGAAAACATGCCAAAGAAGTCACTTCAGGAAAACTTACCCAAAAGATATTCTGCTCAAAATGTGTTTATATACAATTTCCACGTCAGGAAAGCAAACCCAAACACTTCTCCAAAAAAGGCTTAGAAAGGGACTTTTGACATCTGGAAAACCCACCCAAAAGATACTTCTCAGAATGTTTTTTAAAGGTACTTTTCATCTAAGAGAAGTCTCTTAAAGATGCTTCTACGCCAAGTGCCATTTTTAGGGATTTTCTCCTCCGAGACACATACTCCAAAGATACTGTTTTTCAGAGTATTGTTTATACAGAATTTCAACTCAGAGAGACCTGCTGAAATGTCTTTTAGGGATTTTATTGCCTCAGAAAAACCTATGACAAAGATACTTCTTTTATCCTCAGAGAAATATACCCAAAACAAGCATCTGTTCAGATTGTCTTTATAGGGAATTTCACCTCAGAGAAACCTCCCCAAGAGATATTTCTCCTCTGAACATCTTACATATGAATTTTTCACCTCACAAATACCGAAAATACCAAAAATATATTTCTTTTCTGTACATCTTTTATGTGTTTTTCACCTCAGAGAAAAACATACCGAAAGGAGACTTCTTTCCAGAAAGTCTTTCTGATGGATTCTTCACCTCAAGAAACATATCCAGAAGATACATCTTCTTCCCACAAAGTCTTATTGAGAGATTTTCACTTCAGAGAAACCTACCCAAAGGATTTTTCTCTTCAGAATGTATTGAGAGGGATTTTTCAGCTCAGAAAAAAATCTCTCAGAGGATGATTCTCATCAGAATATATTTCACAGGAATTTCTCACCTCAGAGAATCCTAGCCAAAGGCTACTTTTTCAAATGCCTTTTACAGGGATATTTTGTTAGGTAAAGAAATATTGCTTAAAACAAAAAGGCCATGAGTATTGCTTAAAACAAAGAGGCATAAAAATCCGCTTCAAACAAAGAGGCCATAAAAAGGAAAACAAACAAACTCAAGAACTAAAAAGTGAAAACCAAAACCACATAACTACCCCTAGACCACAGCCTCCCCAGACAGATATCTGGTGATTGTCACAAGGTCTTAACTATGTCAAAACATCTGTGTGAGAAATTCCCCCAAACCTTCTGTAAATAGTATAAAAACCCTGCTTTCCTGAGAGTCGGGATCCCTCCCTCCAAGGTACTGCCGCTGTGTCAGTAAGTGCCGGGGTTGGACCCCAGCTCAAACTGGAAATAAAGGCATCCCCCGTGGTGTTGTGTTCTGTGTGAAGCTAAGAGGATCATGAACCACATAACAAATTAACCTTAGAGAAACATAACCAAAAGATACAACACCACAGCAGAAGAAACCGAAAGATAACACACCTTAGGAATACTTACTGAAGATAAACCTCAGCTCAAAATGCCATTTACTATAGATTTTCCACCTCCAGAAAACACAGCCAAGCATTTCTCCTTTGAACCAATTTTAAAGAAACTTTTCACCCTAGAAAATCAAGACCAAAAGAGACTTCTCAGGAAAACAATGCGAGATATGATTTACCCCAAGACAACTTACCCAAAAGATATCTGCTCAGGATGTATTTTAAATAGGTTTACAGCTGAGGAACACATGCCCAAAACACTTCTCAGAATGGTGTTTAAATCAACTTTTGAGCCAAGGAAACATACCTAAGATACTCCTCTTCAGACAGTTAAATATAGGGATTTTCCAACGCAGAAAAACTTACCAAAAAAGACACTTCTCTTCAAAATGTCTTTCATACGGATTTTTACCTCAGAGATTTACACCCAAAAGATTCTTTTCTCAGATTGTCATTTACTGGGCCTTTACACCTCTGAGAAGCATACACAAAATATACTTATCAACCAATTACTGCAGTAAGATGAAGAAAGATGTAAGGAAATAGACAGGGTTAGATACATACATACACACATACATACAAACATAAATACATAAATAAACAAACAAACCTAAAGGCAGGGTCTCATCCTGATAATACTGTTGTCCACATTAATCTCAGTATTCTCAGGGCACTGAAGGTCTGACCACCACCGAAGACAGAACACTCTGAGTAGAGAAACCAGTAAGAATGAGGTAAATGCCCCACTGCCAACTCACAGAAGCCTCACCCTGCAGCTCTGTGCTCACTTCACCTCAGGTCTGGCTGAGGAGAGGCTCCTGTCTGCTGACTATGGCCTCACCTGGTCACCAGCAGTCTCAGCACAAACATCCTCGACCAGCAGCAGGCATCAGTCTCCCTCCTGACATCCTGGCCCCAGGGTCTTCAGTGCCTGCTCTCCACAGGCGCCCAGGCTGTGGAGGCGCCTTCTCCCAGGCTGGGTCACTATCAGATCCGTCCCTCAAACCTGGGACTGAAAAAGCCACCATGAGGCCAAGGTGGCAACCAGAGCCCCATGAGCCCCGCTGACCCCCATGTTCCAAGACCAGTTCTTAGGACCATAAACCCAAGGTTGTCTCGCCTCAGACAGACACAGTGTGAGGTGCACAGGCATTTCCAGGAGGCCCTGGCAGGGGCAGAGCCCTGGCTCAGACCCCCACACATCAGGGATTCCCGCGGGCAAATCCCCTCTGGCTGGAGGTAGGAGCCCCAGCCTGGGCTCAGACTCGGCTCACACCGGCTTGGGGTCTGGGGAGGCCGCAGAAAGGTGGGTGCTGTGGTCTCATCCTCTGCCCGCTGGCAGTGCCCAGGTGAGGTCAGGCCCGGAAGTGCGGGGTGGTATGAGTGCAGGTGCCCAATTTCTCCTTATTCCAGGGGTCCCTTCCCAGGTGTGGCCCCAGGAGTCGTCCCACACTGGTGACACCCCAGACCCTCCTGCTCCCCTGTGTGGTCTCCAGGGTCTGTCCCCAGCAGCAGGGCTACTTGGAAGTGGCTGTTGGAACCGTGAGGAGAGGCTGCCTGCAGGATGAGGCCTAGGGCGCTGGGAGGAGACACCGCAGGTCCGCATGGTATGAGCCATGGGCACCACATCCGCAAGGCCCATCTGCTACCCATCTGGCACACTGGGAGCCCATTGGCCTGCAGTGGAGCCCTGACCCCAGGCACGTGGCTGCAGATCCCTGTGGGACACAGTGAAGCTGAGGAGTCCAGATACACGCCCTGCGGGGACCAGGGCTGGGGCTCCGCACCTGGGGCGCAGCCACCAGGGGCACTGGGGATGCCCTAACCCGAGAAGACCCCAGATCAGGTGTGGACAGTTGGGGAGCAGACTTCTCACTGGGTTGTCTCCTCCCAGCTGTCCACTCGCCCAGGGGACACTTTGTCTTGTCCTTCCCAGCCCACTCACACCCGCCTATGGCCCACAGAGTGCAAGTCCATGTAGGGAGCTGCTGAGCAAGCACTTGACGGGCATCTCCTGGGTCCATGACCAGGGCGGGAGTCTGCGGGGTGGCCAGTGCCCTCCTGGTCGGGTGGGGGGGGACCAGCAGGCAGCATTCATCATGTGTCCATATAACCCTCACCCGCATCCACCCTGTTCCTCAGGCCACCTGCCCTGAAGCTGGATGAGGTTTTGCTGCATCTGTTGTCGCTCCTGGGACTCGACGGTCTCCACTGAGTCGCAACACAGAGTCCTCCCCTCCCTTGTGTCTGGCCGCCTTCCCTCCCTTATCTAGATGCTGAGGGTGTGAGGGTCTGTGTCTTATTTCTCAGCCTCTCCTGTGTGGAAAGCAACAATAAAAAAGCTGTTCATTTCTGTTCCCTTCACTTGAGACACTAATGCGTGTGACGTGTCCGGCCGCTTGAGAATATTAGTGCATCCTTTACTCTGTGACTGATTTATTGTCTAAGATGGTGTGTCTGTGCTGCCACGTGGATGGGCTATTCCTGTTTCCAGTGCCACAGCCTCATCCAGGAAGGGAAAGAGCTGCTGCTATAGAAAGTGTCTTGTCAGAAAGTGGGTAGAAATGATGCGTCATTTGTTTCCTTGAGAGATCCAAATCGACAGCAAATCCGAGCAAACACCTGCATCGGTCCTAGTTGTTACCAAACAGCTTCGTGTGGCCGGAGATCAGAGCAAAACTGGACAGTTAACAAGGATGGACAGTCAAGGGCTGCTGCTGTCACGTACCATTACCCCAGAACTGTCCATGTCTCCCTCCCTCCCTCTCTCTCTAGTTTGTTCATCTGTTTCTTCACCTGGGCCAGTCTCCACGCTCCTCCTTCTGCACCCCAATAACTGTTAACAGCAGGATCCAATCTGGCAGGAGCTGATCCCCAAAGAGATGCTGCCCCACTCCTGGAGTGTGGCCTGGCATGACCTGGTTGTGGTGAGGTGTGGCCAGAGGCGGAGCCAGGGCACCAAGGGCTCAGGAACCTCCCCGCTCTGGTCTGGGGCCTGATCTCCTGGCTCAGTGGGGCCCCATTAGGACTTGGGGAGCAGGGCAGTATTTGCAGAGTACCGTATACGCAAATACACAAAGATTCTTACACAACAGCACACCTCACAAGGGCTGGATGTTTACTGCGTTGATGCTGACTCGCTGCACAGTGTTGCAGGCTTGTAGGGTCGCAGTCTACAAGTGTTTGTCACTTCACCACACCTGCCACCAAAGCTCCCATGACATTCCATGAGGCCCCTTGCTCCACAATCACACCCCTTCTGGCAGCTTCAGGGTCCAGGACGTTCCCCCTCCTGCATCCCTCCTCCCTGCCCTGCTCTGCCCTCCCTCGCCCATCCACTTGAGGCTTCAGGCCTGTCAGTTTTCAAGATCTGTCCTCCTCTGACCTTTGACCGGTTTCCCTGGGGTCCTCATGTAAGGGAAGCCACTGGTACTTACCTCGCTCATGATAGATCCACTTATCTCCCAGTGACAGATCCACTGAGGTCGTCTCTCCCAGGCCCATCCACGCTGCTGCACGGGGCATGAGTCATCCTTTTGATGGCTGAGTAGTGTCCACTGTCTGTATAGACCACGTCCTCCTGACACGCTGGCTGCCCTGGGCCCGCAGGCTGATCCGCACCT